>JAPMOR010046012.1:489124-518632 GCA_026543865.1 Argiope aurantia | reverse complement strand
ATTGTTTTCAATACCGCTTGACGAAGCAACAGATAGTAATAAAGATGCCCATTTAATTGGTTATGTTCGAATTTGTGATAATATGTCAGTAGTAGAAGAACTACTTTTCTGCAAACCAATAGAACTCAAAACATCAGCGCTCGCATCATTTGCTATTTTAAATGATTTTATGAACGAGGCAAACATACACTGGTGTGCAAAACTTAAGCAACAATGTAAATTTTAAGCAGATAGCCATGAAATTGCAGAAAAGGAGTTCTTGCGATCAGTACAATGAATACGTAATTCAAGAGAAAGGTCATGCGTATGCAAATATCAGGAACAAAACGTCACATGCGACGTGAGCGTACACAAAACACGTGCGGAAGGCGCGCGCAGCTCAACACTACAATAAAAGGAAGGACGGAGACGCAATTAAAGACATTCGCTGCAAGTGCACGTGAGTTAATTCGTGAAATATGGCTAGCAGAAATCACCTGGACGATTTCACACGTGGAAGAATGATCGGAAAGCTGGAGGAGAAGCGTAGTGTGACCAGTGTAGCTGAAGAGTTCGGAATCAACAAAAGTTTCGTTTCGCGCGCTTGGAAAGCCTTCCAAACCACAGGCACAGTTGTGAGAAAGGTTGGTGGTGGCCGCCCCAAGAAAACAACTGCAGTGGATGGCCGATATATCGTCCTGCAGGCGAAAAGAACCCGAAACCAGTCAGCAAGCGCCATTGCTCAGCAACTGTGTGCAACAACGGGGCGGCAAGTGTCGCGTTTTACTGTGTCCAGACGCCTTTACAAAGCTGGCCTATTCGCCCGCCGTCCTGAACGCTGCATCCCTTTGACAGTTTCCCACCGGCGGCACCGTTTAGAGTGGTGCAGGGAGCTCAAAAACTGGACATCTCATCAATGGAGTCGTGTCCTCTTTACAGATGAGAGTCGTTTTAGTGCCACAAGCGATTCCCAACGCCAGTTGATTTGCAGAGAGGTCGGGACACGGTTTCATCCCAGTAACATCACGGAAAGAGACCGTTTCGGTGGTCCTGGAGTTGTCGTCTGGGGAGGCATTATGATGAACGGGTGGACTGAGATCCACGTTTTTGACAGAGGTTCTGTAACTGGAGATCGCTATTCTCAGGAGGTGATCCTTCCCCATGTGCGTCTGTTCCGAGGTGCCATTGGATCAGACTTCGTTTTTATGGATGACAATGCACGGCCACACAGGACTCATGCTGTTGAGGAGCTCCTGGAAAGTGAAGATATCACTCGAATGGATTGGCCGGCGTGCTCCCCTGATTTAAATCCGATAGAACATGTGTGGGATGCTTTGGGGAGACGCCTTGAGGCATGATTACATTCTCCTGGGAACACCCGACAACTTAAACAGATGCTGATTGAGGAATGGGCACTCTTACCTCAAGAACTGTTGGACAATCTGGTGCTGAGTATGGGGAGACGGTGCAAAGCAACCATTGCAGTAAGGGGAGGGCATATCCCATACTAAGAAACATCTGCTTGCTGTTCTTCCTCTTGGACAGACAATCATGTGTAACGATACTATGAGTTCAATAAAGCCTTTTTTTTTTTGATTCCATACTGTATGCATTGTATTCATTTCTGCGCAACTATGCTTTCGTCATTCTTTCAGAACAAAATGCTGTATCTCATTTCTGAATTTCATGTCTCTCAGATGATTTCTCGTGAAGTTATGGCAAAAAACATACCTGTTGCTTAAGTTTTGCACATCAGTTTAGAAGGGAAAAATTGCGCCGGAATATGCACCGATGGTGCTCGTTCAATGTCTGGAAGATTCCAAGGTATACAAGCATTTGTAAAACAAAAGCCTCAGTGTACACATTGCATGATACACAGAGAAGCTTTGGCTTCGAAAGAAATGCTTCCTGGTTTCAGTATTGTGTTAACTACGGTTGTAACCGTACTAAATTATATAAAAATGAGATCCCTGAATTCGAGAATCTTTTCCGCACTTTGTAAAGACATGAGTTCAGTAAATTCAGCGTTACTATTTCATTGCGAGGCAAGATGATCATCACATGGGAAATGTTTGCAACGTGTTTATGAATTAAGAGAAGAAACCCCATTTTCCTAGAGGAAGAAAATAGACAGGAGGCCAAGAATTTTCGCGATGATTTATTTGTGGTGAAATTGAGGTACTTGGTCGACATATTCGAGAAATTAAATAACTTGAAGGAGCAACCAAGGGGCAAATACACATATGTTTGATACGAGTGATAATGTTAATGCTTTTTTGTAGAAAATTGGAATTGTGGAGCAGAAATTTAAAGCAAAAAACCTAAAAATGTTTGCAAATGTGGAATATTGTAATAAAACTTATAAGGCTGAAGAAGAACAAGTAAAAGTTGTTTTTGTAACCATTGAAAATCATTTAACCATGCTGGCAAAGAATTTTTAAAAAGTATTTTCATGCTGACGACAAACTGATAGCAAGTTACGAATAGATTAGTGATCCATTTCATAAGACTACCGAAGAACTCTCAATTTATGAAGAAGAAAAATTCATAGACTTCACGACAAGTGGCGAAACTAAAAGACAAGTTAGTAATAAATCACCATTTGAATTTTGGTCAGGAGTAAGGATGATTTTTCTGTACTTAAAACAAGGATATTTCACATTCTATTGCCATTCAACATCCTGTCTTTGTGAAACCGGATTTTCTGCTGTTACTTCTTTGAAGACAAAATATAGAAAGAGAACTGAGAGTGGCTATTTCTAATATTAAGACTTCCTTCTAAAAACATTGCTCTGCAAGACAGGCCTAAGGAATTCACTAATAATTATTAAATTTGTTTTTAATTTAGTATGTTTTGATTAAAATGCGTTTTGATATAGTAAGTGGTTTTACTTTGATAAGTTATTAAATATGTCGGAATGTATTTTGTTTTCTATGTGTATATGTGCTTTCCTTTCAGTCAGTTAAATTTTTAAAATAATATTTTCTCTTGGATATTCTCGAGCCCCCCTCTAATGTGCTCGCGCCGCCTTAGGGGGGCGCACCCCACAGATTGAGAATCGCTGAGTTACTGCGTTCGTTTAAACTTAGACAGACAGACGAATTTCCTAAATATAAATTTTATCAATGGCTGTTCTTCATCTGTGTTCTATCTGTGAGGTGTGTGAATGTGCCACCCCTATAACCTCGGGTTGTGCAAGCGAATGTGTGTGTTTCATATGAGCTAGAAGTCAGACTTCTGCCCTCGGGTGCTCAGAGATCTTTATCCTCAGACGCTACTGCACCCCCTTTCCGTGGTAACGCGGACACGACATCATCATCATCATCATCATCTAAAATTTTATAGAAATTTATAAATCTGGTGTAAAGTCCACGTCTAAATTTTATTCTTCTATTTCAAAGCATTTTGAATTATTATGCTTTCAAAACAAATAGACATAATTCCAAAATTTTATTTTTTCTGACTCATGAAGATAAAAAAACATAAATATTTGTCAAAATTACAGTTTTTTTTTTTTTTTTTTTCTTTTTGACAGTTTCAATATACTTTGTATGTGAGAAAATAAAATCTAATGTAACTAGAGATAATAGGGATAACTTTTAAATATTTGTAACAATTATCCTATAACATTATATCAAGTGACTTGAAGCACAGTGAAATCATATTAAAGGTTATCTGATATTAATCTGAAAGACAAGTATTTTTACAAGTATGTGTTTATATGAGCTACTGGCAAAAAACGATTTTCTTTAAATGAATTAAAATTGCTCTCTCCGTCTCCCATTCTTTTAAACACTTTTTTTTATATAATTTTGACTCGATTCGTTTTATATTTGCATAGATAGAATAATGCTTAGTGTAACGGAATTTTATTTTGTACTTGCTATATTTTGTAATAAGTTAATTCCTTTTATAATTTTCAAACTTATCAAACAAGATGAAATTTTAAATAAAATACATTTAATATTAATAATTTAATGGATAGGAAAGCCAATATTTCGTGGGAACAAGTTAGTCGCCAAAGGCGGCTATTGTTTATATAATTTGCATTTACATTAAAAATAATTTATGTAGTTCGTACATATTCCACTTCTTAGGAAACAAGCCTCATATACAAAGTTAAAGCCTTATTGGATTCTAAACATTATCCATTAATTGTGAGAAAGACGATTTTGAATTAGTGCATGTTATCTTAAAATAGTAGAGCTTCAATTACGATAGCTAAGCATTACCATTATAAATGTCTGAAAATGAATTTTAATTTTTTTCGTGCATATACACACCAAAAAATACCTTTAATCTTCAAAAAAAAAATTACTTCGATTTTAATGAATTTCCACATTTTATAACTACATGTGTCCGAAAAATTCTTTTGGGAAACTATGAATGTCTACCTGTCTTTGAACACGGTAACTTTAAAAAGAAGAAGAAGAAGGAAAAAAAAAAGAAAAGAAAAAAAAAGCAGAAAGCTAATATGTGGAAGGGAGGATTGAATAAAAATTGTAAAATTTTCACAAATTGTGGAGGAAATCAGTCTACAGGGAAATTGTCCTTTAGCCGCAAATGTGAATAAAGAATTTTAAGGCGCAATTATCTAATAGGAGACAGATTAAATTTTATTCATGAATTAATTACTAAAATCGTAGAATCGTATCAAATTTTGGACCAGATCTACCAACAAATTAAGATGTCTGTCGGCGGAAGTGATAACTTTGAAACGCTTTAAACTACAATTCAATAATATTAAATCGGTATAAGAACCACATATTATGTGGTCTTGATAACGATTTAATGAATTTTATTTTCGAATTAGTATTAAGATTGATCCTGATTGATATTTCTGTATCAAATTTTGGGGTCTATAGCTGAAAGTGAAACGAGATACAATGTTTACTTGATTTTTTTTACATGCTACTAAGCTAAATGCAAAATGTTCCATGATGCCTAACGAAAAAGTCGATAGGCTAAAATCCTCTATTTTAATTCATAGAATTTCTTGCTGTTAGGACTAAATTATGTTTTGTGTTTAATCAAAAAGGCTTGTTTTTGTTTTTAATTGGATGACATTTATTTGTTTTAATTGGATGACATTTGAATAGGAAGTTTCCACGGTGACGAGCTTCTTGTGGGAACAATCTCTCTTTTAAAACTCGATTCTTCTCAAACCTGTGGGTTGTCAAATGCCCTTGGATTGATATAAAGCGGTAATTTGGAGAGTGTGTTCTTATCTTATGTTCATAAGTTCATGTATCTTAGTCATCATCTAAGCATATTTAAAATAGCTCTTGTGTGATTTCAAAAACAGAGCGTTGGCCTAATGGATAATAAGCCAATTTTCCAATACAACAGTAATGCTTTAAAAAAAACATTAGATAAAAAAAAATTTAGCAGTCTCAAACAGTTACTGTTTTTTTAATTTTTTTTTTGAAATTATGTATTTTATATCTTAATTTCATTTAGCTACAAAATTCTTTTAAAAGATTGAAAATAGAGAAATTGGGAGAAATTTCTATCGAAGATATTTTTGTGAAAAAATGTCACTAAGTAAATAAATAAGTTCCCTAAAACTTTCTTAAAAACCCCATACTGTTTTCTCAGTACTCTCTTCTTTACCAAATAAAGAAGTATAGTGATCGCCAAAAAATTTAACCTCAAATTGTCGATAGCTCATGCTTTACATCTCTTACGTTTTGAAAATCTGCTTTTGAAATTGTCTTTGTCTATCTGTTTCAGTACATGATAAATTCTACAAATGGAGAGAGAGAAAAAGATAGATGAAATTTAATAATTCTACCTTTACATCCAAATTATGAATTATCTTAAATTTTGAGATCAAATTTGTCAACTGTAGGTCTTTTATCCATTCTCCAACTGAAATGTTAACATGAAAACGCTAACACGCATTCAAAAAGGTGAAATTTGATACATGGAACTATCACCAAAAATTGACATTGCTTAGCAAATTTGGGATTAAATTCATCATCCGTTTAATTATGCCTCCGTATATCCATTAATGTGTATAGAACCATGAAAAATCGGAATTCAACAAGTTTGATAAAATAGTTTTAAAATACGATCTTTATAGGATCATTACATTCCTCTATATATTTCTTGATTTAAATCTTGAAAAGCAAGATATATTAATCCAGCATTTATATTAAATTCATATTATTTTATGAAAAAGCTCAACGCATAAAGAATTATTTAAAAACTGGACACTTAAAACTATAAAATTCAAAAAAAAAAAAAAAAAAAGAGGTAATTTTAATTTTTTTATTGCAACTACTTTTTTTTTCTTCTGTATTTCTTCGATTGGAAACTTTCTGTAAGCGCAGACGATCTTTTTTTGTTGAAAACAAATATTTAGAATCATTTTAAAGATGCAAGTAAAAAGAATAATGATGAAAGAAGGTTCGATCTCAGATTTTCCGCAAGTGAAATCTTTAAGCAACTAAAATGACCTAATTTTAATAATACTATATTTATAAAATAGTAAAGAGAGTATTGGATATTAATGGCTATAGAACTCTACCTAGATATAGTCGTCCGAGCTGATAAATAATACCTGTAATAAAGTGACTGCAAATAATAATGTGAACCATAGAATTATGCAAGTCATCAAAAATGAAAGCTTGGTTTTTTTTTTTTTTTTTTCAGCTCTATTGCAAAAGAAAATTCAAGGTTTGATTTCTACCCATTTGTTTAAAAAGATACGAAGATCTTACTGAACGAAGACGGAAGCAAAATTGTTGTCGGAATAATATTTTCCAAAGAGAAGCTATTTCGCTCTGAATTATGCAATATTGTCAAAAGTGATGTCATGGATTCAACAAGCTTCAAGGTTATATTTCATTTTTAAACCTAATTATTAATCTCGTTCAGAATATAATTCTGTTATAGTTTGGATTGCAGTTGCAAATAATAAAAATTTGCCTTTGAAATTCATCGATAAAGGAATAAAAATCAATGAAAAATATTATAAGTAGGACATACTGACTGTATATTTATTGTCAATTGCTAACTTGTTAATTCTGAAATAGAATTGGATATTTTGAAAAGATATAGAAAGAAGAAAGTTAATTTGGTCTGCATCATCGCAGGCCAAATTAACGAGAAGTATACGAGAAATAAGATAATAAGCCGGCTGCATTATATAAGTTTATTTTCATCGGTGAGTTTTTGAATTGTTTATATATTATATTATAAATTTATAGAAAATGACAGAACTTTCTGTTTTTAATAATTTTAAACTGAATTTTATTAACTATTAATAAAATAATTTTTTATTATTTTTAAAATTTATTTTTTATTAATTATTAGTAATAATTCATTTATTTTTCATTAAATGCATTATCATTTTTAGCTTTTAAGAAATGTGAAGTCAAATTAATTGTAATACTTCAATGTTTTTGTATTATTAATTTTTCTATAATTTACACAAAAACTGCAAAGAGTGTTGTTTGTTTTTTTTTAACTTTAAAAATAAGAATTTGTGCCTTTCAGGGAGAAACTGAAGTAAACAACATGAACATGATTCTCATTCGAAAGAGAAAGATTTTTATCTGTAAATATAAAATATACGACATATAAAACACTTGGGTGGGCCGTCAAACGACGATGTTCTAAGAAAAATTTAGATGTAGCGTTTCCTGTTTTGCTCTCTCTTGTCTTCGATGAGCATCGCGTGCAAAGAATAGATAAAAACATGACGAACTGTTAAAGGTGGTCTTGAAGAATACAACGGTTTTTGCTTTTTGTATCTCCATTTCTTCAACTTGAACTATCGAGTTTAATTTTTTTCTCTCATTAGGATGGCATTAATCAAAGATTTCAAATATTGGGCTTTTTTTTTTAAATCTTTCGATGATTATCTTACAAAAGTTGTGCAATTGCGGAAAAAATAGTAGTTAATTGAATTATTCCGATTAGAAAAATGTGGTAACAACAATAAAGAGTTCTTTCGCAAAAACTTTGATAAATGTACTAAAAAGTTTAAGAAGTAATTAAAAAAAATATGAAGATCTGGTTAAAAATGGTAAACACGTGATGTGCTGATTAAATACTCTACGTAAATATGAAGGTAATGAATGATATTCATAATATATTTTAATTACTAATGCATGCTTAGGGATTTTCTTTCTTCTGTTATTTATAGTGGATTAATTTACACATCGAAATCACGGTTTCACTTTCATGAATTTTGTTTTGACTTGATAATTAGATTTTGAAAGATGTTATAATGAAAAATGCATTATTAATGTATGAATATAATGCTTTATACACGTTATGCTTGAATGTGATGCGTTATACTTCTGACTAGAGTAAACTTCACTGGAATTCGACAGACGATGGAACAGAGCGGAAGTTAATTTTCAATTCCTTAAAATCTCTTTTCATTAGAGGTAGGATGATAATTCATATAAGGGAAATCATTTATTTCACTTTTTTTTTTCTTTACAGCTACAATTGCGTATAAGTTATATTTTCTTAATTTTGACTGCTTTTTAGCTTAAACTAATCTCATTTCTTGGGAAAGCTATCTTCAGTAACATTATTTTTCTACCTATTTCCATCCTTATGGTTGTAAATCCATGTAAATTTAAGATAGAAATGGCAAATAAAAGTAGGGAAGGGCAGAGAGAAATGTTTTTTTCCTAATACCTTCGGAAAAATTATATATGGTCTTAATCGCCAAATAACTCGCCAAGGGTAATACATATTCAGTAAAAATGCTAAATTTATGCCGAAACTTAATATTTCGTAACTATTGTACTTCAATGCCATGTAAGGTGTTCTCTGGCATAAGTTTATTATAGAGTATGCGAGAAAGTTTGAGCGAGACTACTCCCGTTGAATTTTCTGGCTGCCCTAAAAAGCAAAAGATTAAAAAGCAAAGTTTACCAAAGTCTTAATAGTCTAAAGAGATAACACAGCTATGAAAATTTTGAGAATTATATAAAATTGGATGAAAATTTTGAAAATTATATAGAATTGGTTCAAATATTCACTCGAAAGCAATAAGAAAAATCATCTAAAAAAATCGTCAAACAAGTTACAATAGCTTTCATTTAATGTAATCACTTCGAGTTATACAAATTTTGGCAATATTAACCGACCGATAATAACTGAATTGGTGAAAATCAGCTATATTTTTATTACAACAAGGAAAATGGACGGGGGGGGGGGGAAACACATGTCTCAGAGATATTTAGAACTGATTTCGAAAATAGTAACGACCGCGGTGGCCAGTTAATAAGGCCTCGGCTTCGGAATCGGAGAGTTTCAGATTCGAGACCCGATTCCACCGTAGAGCCGTTGTGTAAGAGGATTTGGTGCACGTTAAATACGTCGGGGCCAAACGTCCTTCCGCTGGTGTAGTGTGGAAGTTTGGAGATGGGGTACCAGCTCAGGCGTCGTCCTCGTACTCTGACCGAGCTTCAAAATTGCGAGGTCCGTCCCAAAATAACCCTTGTGTAGCTTTAAAACGGACTTTAATATAACCATATCAAAACGAAAATAATAATAAAAAAAATGATTAATTGTTACTTATCGACAATTATTTCTTATTTTTTTACTTATATATTTTTCCTATTTGTATCGTTTTTTAAAATTTGTTGAACAATAATACATGCTCCCTTTCAAAATATCAAATGCTTAACAAATTTCAAGATTTGTTCAAGTATTTTTTTTTCAACATATTCGTCTCTGACCAAGTCATCAATGTTTATTGTCTGACTTTGCTCATAAAAAGATCACTAATTTTCAAAATTTCACAAATAAGGAACTATGAAATTTTCTATTATGTTGTAGCGTTCCGTTGTCTCATCTTAATAGTAAAAAAAAAATTGTTGCTATGTCTGTATATGTACCTTTACGTAAGCTAACATCTCCTAATGGGCTGATTTGATAATGGGCTGAACTGGGCTGATTTCAGCCAAAGTTTGAACCATTCTTTAAGTCAAAATAAAAAATGCTTTCAACCTTTCAAAATGCAAAAGCTAATTAAATATTCGATTAATTAGAAATTGACAGAAAATTCACTGATTTTCTGAAGTAACTTCTGAGTAAGTAATCTTACAAGAAACATTTTAATACCATCTTAGAAGTCATAATCTTATCAGTTCAATGATATCAGTTTCCTTTTTTCACAGTTCTTCTGATTGTCATTAACTTTTAAAAATTTAAGCCCATTAAAATTAATGTGTTTAAATTAACTACTTATGCATTTAAAATTTTTGTTTCATATTAATATGTATATTTTTTGACGGGTGTTATTTTCTTCAAAGTCGTGACTTAGTAATGCTTAAAAACTGGCGTAAGTCAATCACTGAAGCGGAGACAAGAAAAGCAAGACCCTTACGAGCAAATGAAATAGATGTATGCCAACAGCAGCCGCTTGAGAAATTAATTCATATTTCGTGTTTTGTTCCTACAAAAACTTCGGAAATTTTGTTACGTAAATTGTTCCGAAAACAAAATTTTCATTTGCTTACAGTGTAGCTTCCCTTTTAACAGTTAACTGCCAGGCAGTTCTTGTTCAGACAATTCTAGAGGAAAATAACTCTCTTATTTTTCTTACAAGTTGTGCAAAAAAATTCCACGAATATCAATCACAGACTGAAAGTGAAGGATCTGTCATTTTTCTACTTCAATAATAAAATTCAACGATATACTGATTATACTAAAATAATATTTTTGTGTACATTTCAATACATCAATTCAGGACTGGGGATTTTGATAATATAAAGCGAATGATAACATGAACCGCTATCACATTAAGCGGCATCTGCTGTATATCTTTTAATTTTGAAGCTAAAAAAAGATAAAAAATTTTGTTCAAAAGTTTATACCAACCAACTTCTTACATTTAAAGAAAGAATTATTTGCAAACGAAAAAATGAAATTTGATTACACCTGAGTACTGCTAGATACCTAACACACGAACATCTCAACCAAATCTGTCGATTCAGTCTTCATTATTTTATAATCTTGATAAATTCGTTTCTTTGCAAGTGCAAAGAAAGCAATTCAAATCTTTTCGTAAAAAATATTTCCTCATAAAAGTATCTTAAAATGTGTAATGAAGAAATTATTGTATCACAGGATAGTCATGTATAAATAAATTCATTCACGATTAACATGAATAAAATGCTCTGGATGTATTTAAAGTTGTCTTTTTTATTTGACGATGCAATTTTTTCTATTTTGTAATTAAAATACTTTCAGTCGTAACATCTAAATAAGAAAACTTTATATTATCTTAAAACTTATGGAAATAATTTAATTAATTATTAAACTAATTGATCTTGCAGCTGCATTTTGCGTGTATTGAAACATAATATCAAAAGATGTATATATACATATTATTTTCTTTTGAAGTGTTTATTTTATTTAGAAAAGAATTTTTCAAATTCATTTTTGAAAAACGTATGGCGTATTTCATAACACATATATATGGCATACCTTCATAATACAAGGAGAAAATAGATAACATATTTTGGAAAAATGTCTTTTTTTGTTGATGAACATCTTTGAAAAACATGTTACAGATCTGCAATTTTGATCTAACTATCTAATGCTACATTGCACAAGGAGAAACATAATTCAGTTTATTTTATTCTGTTGGTTTCAGTCAGATATGAAATTTTGAGATTCTCCAAAATCTCGAAATAAAATCTTTTTTGATGACGATAATTCTTTCTGTATATTTACTGCTTCAGAACACTAAAAAGATTTTAAAGAAAAAATTCCTTGTATTATGATGCATCTCATGTCACTAAAGATGCTTCATCATGATACTACTTGCTATCAGTTTCTTAGCTGAATATTATCTGCAAATTGTGACATGCAACATGCATGATGAAATAAACATTCTACAAGGTGGAATGCCGGATTTAAAGTTGCCAAATTTACCATGAAGTTTCTTCTTGAGCAATAGGTATTCACTAAGAAAAAGAATTTCAAACTTTTAATTGGTTTTTTAATTGAAAATTAGTTAACATTTTGCTGTTTTTTCTCAAAACCCTCAAAACATATTATGACAGAAAAATTATTTTTATTCCTTTCCAATTATTTTACTCCATCATAATTTTAAGAACAAAAAATAAAACAAGCTTTACAGTGGTGCCATTTTTATTTCCATACTATTTTTTCCATTTCTTAACAATAAAATTCTTGAAAATATTTTTAATTATATTGTACAATGATAATTTTCATTGTTTCTCCTGCGGAATTAATACTCTTGCTCATTGACAAGATATTAAATACAGAGTTAACAAGAAATAAGTTTGGCAGTTCACGGAGCACCAGAATACATTTTGTTGGTCCAAATACGATGAATTTTGACCTACGGATAATTCAAAAGATGCGCTTAACATTTATTGAATAGAAAAAAAGTTAATAGAAAAACCTACCGATTTGTGGTGCTGTAATATGCATAAAAAATTTAATATGCTTAATAATTGTTAAATAATATAAAAAAGCAACATTAATTACTACGTCACTCTTCATGTTCAACAAGTTTAACTAATCGGAGAACCATTTTACCAGCAGCTGACTGGAATAAAATTGTTGGAATGTGAAGAGCGTGGTGCCGAATGCTGTCATTCGGTTCCGACATAGATGCTGGCCACTGGTAGCTACGGTCCTTCAGAAAAATCCACAACCAAAAGCAGGGATAGTATCCGGCGAATGAGGAGGCCAAGCTATTGGAAAATGGCGGCTAATCACGCTTGCATTTGGGAAATGCTATTTTAGCAATTGCTTTTCACCATGATCAATGTGAGAAAGTGCACCATCCTGCATGAAAATGATGCTTTCATGGTGTCCATGTAGTTTGAAGTTGTGCGATTACAAAATCCCTCAACATTTCACGGTATCCTTTTCCTGTCACTGAACAAATTTGGATTCAATAGATAGCCGAACAATCATACCATACTGTTTTTTCTCAGAATGCAAGGGTTGTTCTTGGATAGAGTCAAACTTTTCTGCTGCACAAATTCGATAGTTGTGAGTATTATCTTGAGACAAAAGTGCGCTTTGTCACTTCACAGAATGTTCCATGGCCAAGTGACGTCAATCACCATTCTAATAAGGAACTAAAGTGTAAAAAGTTATCGAATCTCTGAGTCCCTCTATAATAGGTGCACATATGTGATTTTGTAGGGATAAAAATCTTGAATCGGCAGTAAGATTCTTTGCACAGTGGAATACGGCATATCTAATACACGGGAAACAATCAACACAATACCATTCAGCAACTTAATTTTGGCTTCTAAGCAGCTACATTTTCGTCACTAGAAGATGGCATTTGCTTTCAATCTCTACCTGAAAGAATGCCAGGTTTTCCAGTTGTTTAATATTTCTGTAAAAACGTGCGTTGGTTATATGGAGATATTGGACCACTTTGTATGCACCTTCCTACGACGGAATTCTTTTACAGCTGCAACAGATATGCTGACAAACATCTGCTGATTTTGATTGTTCAATTTTACTAGTAACTCTTTTTCTTGCAAAGCTCAGGCACATGCAGATTCCGCCTACATTTTGTTCAAAGAACAATATTTACATTTTTTTCCCTACCCTTTTCTTTTCTTTTTTTTTCCGGATTTGCTATTATAAGTTATTTTCCTAAATAATACCTTTAATTATCTAAGCACAACATACTAAGTAACCTCATTATTATGCCCCTACTCTATTCACCTGTCGAGTCCGGAGGTTAAGAGCCTTGAGGTCAACAACTCCGGGACACTCCCCTCAAATCAGCAAAAAGTGCAATGTTAATAGGCATGCTGTATAATGCAAATGCTATTTATATTTTTATTACATGCGAACACACACACACATTTGTGTTACAGCGCCATTTTCATTTATTTATTTTATTTCATTTCGCCATTTCAAATTTTATCTCATTTGGACCAATTGAATATATTCTAGAGCCCTCTGAATTAGGAAACTTATTTCTTGCTATGCAAATTTATTTCATGTGTGTATTGATTTAAACAGCATAAAATATAATTATTTATTTCATTTAAATCAGTGATTCTCAACCTGTGGGGCGCGTCCCCCTAGGGGGGCGCGAGCACACTAGAGGGGGGGGGGCGCCAGAATATCCAAGAGAAAATATTATTTTAAAAAATTGATTAACTGACTGAAAGGAAAGCACACATACACATAGAAAACAGAATACATTTCGACATATTTAATAATTTATTAAAGTAAAACAACTTACTATATCAAAACTTACTTAATAAAACCATACTAAATTAAAAACAAATTTAATAATTATTAGTGACTTCCTTGGGCCTGTCTTGCAGAGCAATGTTTTTCGAAGGAAGGCTTAATATTAGAAATAGCCACTCTCAGATCTCTTTCTATATTTTGTCTTCAAAGAAGTAACAGCAGAAAATCCGGTTTCACAAAGATAGGATGTTGAATGGCAATAGAATGTGAAATATCCTTGGTTTAAGTGCAGAAAAATCATCCTTACACCTGCCCAAAATTCAAATGGGGATTTATTACTAAATTGCCTTTTAGTTTCGCCACTTGTCGTGAAGTCTATGAATTTTTCTTCCTCATCAATTGACAGTCCTTCGGTAGTCTTATGAAATGAATCCCTAATACACTCGTAACTTACTATCAGTTTGTCGTCAGCATGAAAATACTTTTTAGAATTCTTTGCCAGCATGGTTAAATGATTTTCAATGTTTACAAAAAACAACTTTTACATATTATTCTTCAAGTCTTGTAAGTTTTAGTACAATCATCCACATTTGCAAACATTGTTAGGTTTTTTGCTTTAAATTTCTGCTCCACATTTCCAGTTTTCTACAAAAGTATTAACTTTATCATTCGTATTCAACATATGTGTATTTGTTCCTTGGAGTTGAAGATTCAAGCTATTTAATTTCTCGAGTATGTCGACCAAGTACCTCAATTTCATCACAAATAAACCATCGCGAAAATTCTCGGCCTCCTGTCAGTTCTTTTTTTTTTTTTTTTTCTTCTAGGAAAATGGCGATTTCTTCTTTTAATTCATAAACACGTTGCAAAAAATTTCCCACATGATGACCATCTTGCCTCGCAATAAAATAGTAACACTGAATGTACTGAACCCATGTCTTTACAAAGTGCGGAAAAGATTCTTGATTTCAGGGGTCTAAGTTTTATATAATTTACTACGGTTACAACCGTAGTTAACAAAATATTCAAACCAGAACTCATTTCTTTCGAAGACAAAGCTTCTCTGTGGATCATGTAATGTGTGCACTGAGGCGATTTTTGTTTTACAAGTGCTTCTATGCCTTGGAATCTTCCAAACATTGAACGAGCACCATATGTGCATATTCCGACGCAATTTTTCCATTCTATGTTTATCTCGTTCATAAAATCATTTAAAATAGCAAATGATGCGAGCGCTGATGTTTTGAGTTCTATTGGTTAGCAGAAAAGTAGTTCTTCTACTACTAACATATTATCACAAATTCGAACATAAGCAATTAAATGAACATCTTTATTACTATCTGTTGCTTCGTCAAGCGGTATTGAAAACAATTTGTCACACAACTTCGAGAAAAGCTGACACTGTACATCTTCAGCTATATCGCCAATTCCACGAGCAACAGTATCATTTGAAAGAGGTATGGACTGCAATTGTTTTGAAAAATTATCTCCAAACATAATTTCTACAATCTCAATTGCTGCCTGCTGGCAAAATAAGCTCTTCACCAATGGTGTGAGGTTTTCTACATCTGGCTATTTTATATGAACTTTGTAAGATGCAATTAAAGCTTTTTTATTCACAGACAAAGTTTCTTTAAAAAATGATTTTTGCTTTTCATATGATTTTAATTTTAATTCAAAAAATTCTCTGGATTTATTGACGTATTAACTATAAAGCGTTTCCGAATGTCGTTTAAGTTTATTAGGTTTCATGCTGTCTGCGGGCAACAGTTTTGAGCAAATGATACACGGGAGCCTTTCTTCTTCATTTACTTCAGTACTGGTAAACCCAAAATTTAAGTATTCTTGAGAATGTTTCCTTGATTTTATTTTCGGAACCACGCTCGTCTGTGTACTTGCTGATGCTTGATTATCGTCTAATGCTTGCTTACTTCCGCTTAAAAATTTATTCATGAGCTTGCATAAATCTACTACCGTGAATATTTAATATGGGGAATTGCAGTTAACACGAAAACTTATATAACATATAAATTCACAATAGATTCGATAGCGATAAAAGGATCGACTAGAATGAGACTGGTTGGAATTGAAACTTGCGTTATAGAATATTTTCCTTCTTCCTATGAGAAAACATTTGCTCCGAGCATGCTCGAGACGGCATCGGTCGTGTGGATTCCCTTCCACAAACATTGCTACATTTTTCACTTTTGTTTTGTCCTGCTTCTGTTTTATTTCTTTTATTATTCAAAAAAAAATGTATTCCCAGTTTCTAAATTAACGAATTTTTCTACTTTCATATTCTTTTAACGTTATCTCCCTATTCGGCTTTCATTTCAAATATAATATTTAAATTTTCTCCGCTTTCATTCGCTTCATCTGTTTACCGCCCACTTGTCCCAAATGTAAGATGTAGTTTCTCGCCAACGTTGGCACGTTTTGACTCTTGTTTTGGCAGTTAGTTAAAAAGGATTTAAAAACAGAATCCAAAATAATCAATATACATTATTGTTGTATACATTTTATTGTTAGGGGGGGGCGATTAAAATTATGATTGAAAACTGGGCCAAGAATACTAAAAGGTTGAGAAGCGCTGATTTAAATCATTTTTTCTATTAAGTTTATATACCTAATACTGAGTATTTAGAAATTATGCATTGGTGACTGATAAGAGTTAACGTCATGTTTATAAATGAACCCTGTTTATATAAAAACCTTATATACTGCAGAATTATTGAATTAACTTCTGTTTATCCATATTATTAATAAAGACTTCTGTTAACTTTTAAAAAAATAGTTCACAGAAACCTTTTACTTGCATTTATCTTTCAGAAAATATCATGTTCATTTCATTTATTGTAGGCACGTATTGAAAGTTACAAATTTTTAGATTTAGTTTGCAGTAAGAGGTAACTTAATCTTTTAATTTGAACTTTAGTCAACATTATAGCAACATATTGATAAAAACTAATTTTTCCGATGTATACGTGGCATGCTTGTACAGTTTAAACTATTTATTTTTATTTTGTGATTAATTAATAGACTTTTGATTTAGAAATTTGATTTAATTAATGGATAATAAATATGAAAGTTTCAGCTAAATTTGACAATTTAAAAAATATGTATTGCCGTCAAGAATACAAAAATGTGCAAAATATAAATGATCTAGCGCAGAAGGGAATGAAAAATTGATTATAAAATTACATCTTTACAAAGAAGAAATGAGTGAAGTTTAATAAAAGTATCAAAATTTCAAACATACGAAAAGAAAGGCATTATTTCATGATAATTATTCCAATGACATAATAAGAGTAATTGGAACTCGCCTTTTCCACATTCTTTTTATACTACTTTAAAAAGATTTTTTAACCATTTATAAAGATTTATTTTGTAATTTCTCCGCAGATAGCATATAAAAAATGAAATGATCGATAAATTAAAACTGAACAGAAATGCGAGAAAGAAAATGAAGTCTTTAATATTCACATAATTCATGTTAAATGCGAAATGGAAATGATATCACTGCCCAATATAAAACAAATCATATTTAGAATATGTGTAAAATGTGTAAAATGTTTAAAATGTTTCTAATGCGACAGTGATACCAGGTGAATTATTTCCATCTGGAAACAAATAAGCCAACATAATATTAATGAAAAAATAATGCAACAGTTTAAAGGATTGTTTTGAAAATGCTTATTTCCTGAAAAATCAAATGGACGATCTATTTGTTTTTTAATTCTTCTTTTTCAATCTTGAAGTTAAGTATATGCAAAAATCACACATCGGTAGGAATAATTCAATTAAATGTTTTTCCCTTATTACTCCAAACATTTTAAAATTATTAAAATAAGAATCAAGGAGAAAAGATCTGGGATCTTAGAAATCAATCTAGAAGTCGACTTTTGAGTGAATTCATTTCTTGCCTACATTCATTTTTATCATTATTTTATTTCCGATGCATAAACTTTAGCTACTGTACCTAATAGATTTTTAAGTATATCAAAAATGAAAAAAAAAAGTGTTAGGTTGATAATACGAGCAGAACGAATTTAAAAACGAATCACCTCTTCCAAATCCTCCTCATAAGCGGTATCATATGAGGGGGGTGGGGGAAAAGGTCTCCAAGTAATACATTTACAAGTCTATGATAATAGTATGTGGTCTCGAAACTAATGGACTGATTAGTCTAATGTCTTCACTGATAACACTGTCTTTTACAGAAAAAGTGAACACTTTCTTTTCAAATTTGCATTACCAGAATTATTACTTACATGTGGGTAGCACTCACATCGAGAGTACATATATGGTAGATAAATTTTATCAAGCCTCGGTTTTGCGACAGAACTTCCTCTATCATAATTTTTTTAAAAAAAGCAATTTCATTAAAAAAGAGGATGTAATTTAATTATTTTTTATATTCAAATCACGCATTTTTTATTTTGGATTTTTAAGCAGTGGCAAAATTTTATCTTGATGTATTTGTGTTCTTAAATTTCTTTATTGAAATTTATTTCCTGCAAACTGTATATGAAACTTGCAATTGTTATATAAAACTTTTTGCAATGCTTGAAATTATCGACGGGAACAGTTTTTAATATTTCAAATATTGTTTAGATTATGTGTTTGATAGCCAACTGGATAAAATAAAAAAATAAAAATAAAAACCAAATTTAGAATTTGGACGTTGAAGATATCTCTTATTCTGGATTTGGAGGGCCTTTTGGAATAGATCTGCTAAATTAAATTTCTGTTACTTTTTTAACCTGTTAAAGGATCTCTTTTTGATAAGTTTGATTTCCCCATTTCACATGCAATTTCTATTCCAATGTTTGATATAGTCACAGCAAACCAGAAAATTTTTAAAACATGCGCATGAAGGCCAATGAACTACAAGAAACCCAAATCAATAAAAGGATGAATTAAATTATATATGTGGAAAGTATTTCTCATTGTAAAAAAAAGTGAATGGAAATCAAAATTATCAAGAAGAAAAGATTCAATTTTTCAATTATTCATGAATAATGTCAATGTAAATGCTTCAACAAATAAAATTAAAGTATTATTAAAAAATATTTAATAGCAATAATGCTGACTTTATCTTTCTGCATGTTGATATAAAATTACTAAAAACATGAGTTTGAAATACTTAACTTGATTCGTTTTCTCCTAATGGCCAAAGCATTGAGAGACGGAGGTTATTTCAGTTTTTCAGAAAATTTAATTACATCCACAAAGTTCTTTGTGTAAATTTTATGATATTTTAATAAATATTTTGAAAGTCTTGATATTTTTAATGTCTTCTTATTTTTTTACTGTTAGTTGCTTTCAACTTATAAACTCATAAATGATTTGTGATGTTTATATGATTTTATTATTCTGTGACGAATATATATATATTTTGTAAGCATCTATTTTGCAATTCATCATTTTTTTTGTATATTTTTCCCTTAATTTATGCATATTTTATGTCATGCGATTCTATAAATTTATTTTGCAGTACGCACTCTGAAATTAAAAAGTAACTAAGTCACAAAAGTATTTTAAAAAAAAATTTTTTTTTTTTTAAAGCCCGAAGATATTCTAGCTAAGAAAACTCTGTGAAAATTAAGAATAGCCAAAAATAATGCAAATGGAAGTCAAAACATTGTTAAGGACTTTTCTTTTCTAATGAATCAAAATTTTACGCTGTTGAACCAGATGGAGTTTTGCATGAATGTGGAAAAAAGCAACTTCTCGACATATTTCAATACAAATAGTACTTTGCATGATTTGCAAGGGATTTAAGTTCGAAAGAATAGGTTTGGAGACTATTTGGACTGATCTCAGCAGCAAGCAATATGGCAGATGCTACCATTTTAAAATTAATATTTCTAATACTTGCTTTGATAGAAGTAAGGACTATATAAATTCACTTGTCTCAGCGATAAAAGACTTAAAAATTAAGCTCATTCATATATTATTAAATGATATTTTAAAATTTAACGCCGCAATAATTTTTAGAGTCAGTTTTATTTAACATAAATAATAAAATTTGCTGTATTTAATGTTTATATCTTTATTATTTATAACATTTCTTATATCATTTCTCAATTAAGACTGAGGTTTATTTTTTGCTATTCTTCTTGCATAGTTTTTAAATTGTTTAAGCAAAGCTTACTAATGTAAGTTTTTGCCTTTCGCTATAGTTTTAAAGTAAAGAATAGCTGTTAGTATTATTTCATTATTAAGAGCAACTTTTTAAAGTGAATATGAAATCTATAAAATATGAGAGAAATAAATATATATAAAAGAAATAATATATAACATTATCAATCTAACGTGAAGCTGACATAAGCTATATTTTCGGCTTGCCACTGAATTTGGAAATGCTCTCCGTACATCAAACCCTTATTAGTAATGAGTTTCCGACGTTCTGCTTTCATTAACCATCTTCGAAATGAATTAATTAATAGATGATACACTTGTTTTCTCAGCATCCAATAACTTCATGTAATTAATATGCGAAAAAGGAAGAACTGAGCGCGTCCTTTTCAGCTATCGAATAAACTACCGCATCGGCTTACAAATAATGCCAAAAAAGCAGAATATGATATTAAATCCTTCATTGCGGATCTTGTTTCTGGATAAGCAGTGTGTGCGATTACCAAATCGAACGAAGATTGACCTTCCAAGGCCATCAACCAGAGAATGAGGCACAGGTTGCTGCATTAGAACACAATTCCGTATCTATAGGGTGTCTCTATCAAGGGAGAGAGTGTGAAGTCTGCAGACCTCCCACTCAGATGTGGGCCACCCTCCTGTCAAGCAACTTGGGTGGCCGCTTGTCAGAGCCACGTGCTACCCGAGATAATACGTCCAGTTACAATATTAGTGACTGCTGGACCCCCATAACTTGTCTCGCCAAGACCACGACAAGTGGTAAAATGCAGGAGCTCACAATGGAATCAGGTGTTTTGGAGTGGCTATTTGGACGCCAGCCTGAGGTGACACTGTGTTCTTGGGAAAGGCTCGAGGCACCCTGATGTTTGAAGCCCTCTAGGGGTCTGGGTTTTTCCTTGAGCTGTATTGTTATTGCATTGAATATATCGTTGCGATTCTTTGGTAAAAGGCTCAGATTTTCTTAAAATTTATTGATTCAGTGCGCTTAGGGATGTACGATTTTTTTCTATAAAATAATTACTAAGATGTTTACTAGCAGAAACCAAGTCAATCATAGAATATGATCCAAATAAGAGACAAGAGAGCCTGACATGGCATCAATTATCTCTTAAATGTATTCAAGTGTCTATGGTTATCTATCAAGTTTAGCATATCATCTAGATACCATCAAAAGAAAACTATGAACTAATAGAAATAAATATGTAACTATATTATGTCTTCTTTGATATTAAAAAATCATTAATGCTAATAATATTAAAGACGTGATTTACATCAACTTTTTGTTGACCAACTTGATTATTTTGGTGGCTGGATGACTTCAATTATGTAACTGAGTCTATCCTGTGATCCTTGGTGATTGTTTTGGCTATTAATCTCTGGTATGCAGTCAAAAGTATCCAAAAATCAAATTTGGGTTTCAGACGTGTTCTTCCCAACCGATTGAAACAAAAATTTGACATACAACTACACTTAAAAATCGCAAAATCACGTACCAAATTTGTTATAATTAAGTCATTGTGTTTTTGTATGGAGTTTACATGTTCTGAAAGTAAAGACCGGAATACAGTTAATGACTAGTTGGATTTGCCCAAACCTTGATAAGAGTGTACACTACAGATGATAAATCTGTGTACCGAATTTTATCAATCTAGCACTCTTTGTTTTGTAGTTATTATGTTAAGTTATATTCGAACAGCGGACAGACAGCCGTCCTCTGAATCTTTTGCTCAAAATTTGATAGAAAATAAATTTGGTTTTAAGCCCATATACCATATTTCATTCATCTAGCTCAAAGCGCTTTTGATTATCAATATCAGAGACATTTTTCAAAAATGTGTTTTTCAAACTCAGGAAGGTCTAAAACGTGGGGATCATCAAAATCTGGATTCCGAATTTTTTTGACGATTATTATATTTTCTCTATGGTTCGTATACGAGAAAATAAAAATTAAGCAATCGTAGTGTTCAAGGCCTTATCCAAAATTTTCATTTAGTATATGGGGGAATAACATCTCTGTTAAAAAGCACACAAGAAAGTTTCGGAGGGGTTCGTTCTAGTTAGTTTAAAATTCTGTGATTCACATGCAAGTACTGCATTTTAGTTTAATGATACAAAATATTAATATTTTATATAATACAAATTATTAAATTACAAATGATACAAAATATTGTATTATATGTAATGCAAATACAAAATATTAGTAATTGCATTATCCTTTTCATATCAAATTTTGTGATGAGGGTAGAAAGACGGCATATTGTTCCGGGATTATTTAATTTTGTTATATCACAGATAAAGGAAAAACTGTTAGGTGAAAAATGTAAAAATTTGAGTAATTTATCTGACGATTTGAGGAAAAATGAATTAGAATAAAGAAAAAGGTAAATTATCAAAAGCAGCCTGAAGCAGAATCTGAAGAATACTCTACTGAACTACATGAAACTTTACTATAGATTAACTCCAATTCTTTCTTGTACGCAATATCTGGGAACGCCAGATGATCTTCAACCTGTGTGGCCCGCCTCCTCATGGGACGTGAAGCAATAAAGGGTGATACGCGAAGACCAATAAAATGAAGCATTGAGATCAAATAAAATGAATATCCTTCTCTTTGTGTGTGTTTCGAAAATTGCGACACCACCGTTATAAATAGATAAAAACTGAATGAGTAAAATAATAATAAAAAGGTTTTGATGATAATTATTCCAACCGTGCAATTTCCTTTTTGTTTACAAATAATATAAAATGACTTCAAATTTGGAAAAAACTCTGTTTAGATAATTCATCATTCACTTTTTTAATGTATGTACATGTACCGTATTTTTTCCGAAAATAAGACCTAGTATTATATTAATTTTAGCACAAAAAAATGCATTCGATCTTTTTTCAAAGGATGTTTTATTTTTTCCTGGAACAGTTTACATCTTTTTTGCAAAAAACTCACAGTTTATAATGCTGATAGAAGTCGTCCTATGCTGTGATGCTTTGAATTTTGGCTAAAAAGGGGACTCAGTACCCTAAAAATTTCGGAAAATTGATGAATGCATCGATTTTTGAATTTTGAGTGGAAAATGATGCTTGAACCTTAGACTTATTAATATGAAAATTTCAAAACAATCGAACAAGTATTAAATGAGATACGGAATTATTTTGTCTAACGCGATAACAGGTGCTACGTCCACTTTCATTGTTTACATCAAATATATTTCATGAGTAAGTAGCCAAGTCACTTAATTTTTTTTTCATGAAATAAAACGCAGGATGGTTTGATACTGTAACGGTTAAATCTTTGTTCATAGTTTTACTGCTTTCGCTTTTCTTTCGATTGAATTTCTCCCTGGGTATTATAATCATCTTCACAATGACTAATTTCATTTGAATTTCGATCAAATTTTCTAGAATTTTTGCTGTGTATCAATAGATATTTCATAAACAGAACTGCAAATCATTTAATTAAATTTTTGGCAAAAAAAAAAAAAATCAAATAAAAAAAAAGTGAATTTTTTTTTTATTTTTTCGAATAATCCCTACACATGATACTAGTCATTAATAAATATGATAATAATTTATATATTAATAAAATTGATATCTTAGGACTTACAAATGCCCTATTATTGCTCTGAAAAAAAATCAGCTCGATATGAGTTGTTTTTATAACAATTTTATTGTGCTGAAAACTTTAAAGTAGTTTATTGCGTTTTTTGCCTTTTTTACCAAAATTCTGTCTACTACAAAATGTTAAAAGTCAATCACATTTTATTGTAATTGCATGATTTTTTTTTCTGTTCACTCTTAAATACATGCTTAATAGAATTAGGGATGAATTTGTAAAAATTTCCATTAGAATTTTTTCTAAAAACGCACAAAGTGAAAAAAATCACTTATCTTGCAAAACATTTCACACAAGTTTTGAGCAACATTTTTTTTTTCAGAAACTAATATAGATATCAAAAATCTGATCCACATTTTTGTTAAATGCATTGTGAGGTCCCTTTAAAACAATTTGGGGGGGTATTAAAAATTGAACGAAAAGAAGTATTTTTAAAAAAGAGTTGATGTTTTTAAAAAATTTAAAATATTTAAGTTTGTAATTTTTGAAACTGAAAAATATTTTAGAAATTTAAGTTTCTGAATAATTAACATCTATATATCACAAAATGTTAAACATTTGTTGGAAATTGTTGAAAAAAATTTGGGGGATATCGAATCCCCTAAATATGTGGTATCATTGTAGTTTCAGATGCTTGAATATTAGCTCTGCGAACAAGCAGATAGTTTGATTTCTCTTCACAATAAATTAAATAATGTATTTCAAGAGAAGTAAATAAAAACAAACCGCAGTTAGAACAAAGGAAAACAATGTAGACTAAACATTTCTTTGACAGATTTTTTTTTATGTCTTATTTTTAATGCAGTCTGTCAATGCAAAACTTTTGATTTTTTCTATTAATGGTGAGAAAATCGAAAAATAATGGTCAAAGTTAATCAAAGTAGGATCCAATAATAGATTGTAAAAAAGATAGCTTTTTAAAATTCTTAACAGTTTTGAACCACCTGTAATGGTTCCAGTTTAGTTATAGAATTGATAGCCATCATAATTAAGCTATAGAATTGATTGAAGAGTAATTTCACTCTGACGCAGGATTCCTTAGGAGAGTGACCCAATTTCAAGAGATCGGTTCAATCGTCTAAAGCTATTCCTGATAATCCATTTCTTGTATTTAAAGGAGTAAAAACTCCATTTTTTTCGCTCATTCTATCTGAGAACCAGACTATTATTCGTCTCGGATCTATTGAAGATTCTAATAGATCTAATAGAACGAGATTTCTTCGAATCAAATAAACACGTTTCGTACATGTCCTTCAATTGGTTATAATATGGGATCCAGGTCTTAGATAGGGCTTATTTTAGAAATAGGGTTTACATCACTAGTGTCTTGGAAAAATCCTACTAGGGCTCTTTCTTTGTTGAGGTCCTATTTTTGAAAAAACAAGGTATTTGCTATTGCAGCATTTCTTCATTTAAAATACAGATTAGGTCGGCACATTCGATTTCATTTCCTTAAATTCAAAAAATAGTATTTTTAAAGCGGGGGGGACAAAAAAGATCAATTTTCTTCACCAATATTTTGCAATTTCGACGTTCTTGTTAAAGACACAACATACCAAAGGTAAATTTTATTATACGTAGTATAAGACAAATGAGATTAATTATTATATCTTCTCATAAATTTTGAAATAAATAAATAATGAATTTTGTAATTTTCTAAAAGAATCAGACTTCTAAATTTCGATAAGAAAATTCATTATTTGCTGAGGTCCCAGCCCATATAAGAAGAGGTCCAGAACAATTCTTTCAATATTAGGGGCTCCATCCAGTTACCGTCATCACGTTATTCTTAAATGACCGTATATTCCTAGATATGCATTTAAAACTATAAATTGACATGAATTATTTTTCAGTTTATTTTCTATTGATGTGCATTATACTTTCTGCAATCGAATATCAGGGAAATTTATAGTTTCATTTCAGAAAACATGATTCTTTTCGTGCAATTAGATGTTTTATAAATACAAAAATTTATGAACTTTTTATGATTTGACATTATTGTCCTAAATATTCGTTCACGTTATAAGAATTAATATCTTTTTTTATTTCGAATAATACATACTCTTTATTTTTATGCCTTCTCTATTTGAAATTAAAATGTATTTCAAATTGTTTCAATTATGTAATAAGAAGTGTAAATGAATATTTGAGATGTAGAAAAAATTCTTATTATGCGTAGCAGCGTATAATCACAATTTTTAAAAAAGTTTTACCAACTTCAGATTTTGTTTATCGGCATTTCATTCTTCAAAATTTGAATTCAAGTGTCCCTGAATTCAAATATATCCCTGAATTCTTTATATTCTTAATGCACCTGAATTCAAAATTTTGATTTTGGAATTATTTGTTTCATCCACGTTTTTCTAAATATTTTGCTCTGTTTATTGTCGTCATTTCTATGTACCTTCAATCTTACCTACAAACCTTACCAAAGATTCAAATTCATTTCGTTCAGAAATTTCAAATTACTTGATCGGTAGCTTTATTTCAAATAAATATAAAATATAAAATCTATAATTATCTTAAATAAGAGTTTCAATCTAAATAACATTACCTTTTTATAACTAAAAAGAGGTGAAAGCCAGTTCAACAAAAGCAAAATACAACGGGGAAGAAATAAAAAATGGCGGAATCGATACAGTAATTATGGCTGTGGAACTCTGATAAGGTCCGCCCCCCTCTCAGAATGTGCAGTGATGCAATGTTTTTAAGATTTTTTCACAAAAGGAAGGAGGGCTCAGTCATTTATTGATGACATATTCAGCAGTCATCGATGCTCAAATAAAATAAAAGTTGGCTAATTCACATCAATATTTAGGGTTGGGAGATTTGTTCTTTGATTTTGCCAGTTAATCTAAATATATGCGAACACATTTTTTTTAAATAACTGATCATTTCGTTATATCCGAGTTTGATACATTTTATTTATTTATTTATATTTTTTGAAAGGCATATATTGCGACCCTCGTCCGTTTGAGCACCTCATATTGCGCGGCCATTCATTTTCTAGATCATTCAAATTCTAGTCTTGTTAATCCGAAAAATCTATATAGTCTCTTGAGAAAGTGCGATGATTCTTTGAACTTAAAAGAGGAACTAAAAATTATCGAAAGAATGCTACTTCCTTAATGAATGATTTCTGACAATCCTCATCGTAAGAAACCACCTGATTCCTCTTTGTAAGAAAAGAAGGGGAAAAAAATGAGGAGATCCTGTAGAAGATGTGAATTTGTCACACATTGGTTCTTCCTGCACAGAAGTCATGGGAAAATAGTTCCCAGGCAGCTAGTGGAACCAATCGGAACTTTATGCCCGTTTTTTTCTTTCTCCTCAAAACGCAGTCCCCCCTCTGGGTGGTCCAGAAACCGCATGCGGCGCCTTTGATCTCGGAGACTACTAATGGAGATATTAGCCAATGCGTACAACTCACAGGTGACACAACATCGGCTGCCCAACGCCCAGTTGAGGGGCGGGTTTCTCCTTTTCGACTTTTGCTTTATTAACTGTTTCGCTTCATTACTTTTTCCTTTGGGGATATTTATTGGGACTGCTTCTGCACATAACGAAGCTGCTCCGGCAAGAAAATGAGCCGGCGGGAGGCGTCGCACACAAATAAATAGACGGGGAAGATTTGCGCTTATTGCTGCCAGTTGTAAATTAATGTGCATACGCAGTTTGAATTTTTGGTCATATGGGCAATGCGTCCTTTGTTGCTGACCTCTTCGGCTGTACGAATTCAAAGAGGTCGGCCTCTTTAAAGGTTGCTAAGCATAACGTTCAGCATTTTTATTGAAGAATATTCTCGGTAGAATAATTGAAAGTGACAATTATGATGGAAATATTTCAAAATATTTTAGAGGATTGTATTATGGATCTGTAGCGTTGGCTCAATGACGAATTTAAGCATTTTCCAACCCTAGGCAGTGCACATTTTAAGCCCCCTGTTTTTATTGATTGGATAGTTTACTTTTCAACTAGATAATTAATCTTAACATTTTTGAACTTGATGTTTTATTTTATATTTTTTTATTTTTTATTTTAGCAATTTTGAGAAAAAGTAATATGTAATGTAGATTTTCATTTACTATGACTCTTGGCAATCTGTGCGGAATTATATTTAAGATATTTAAAAATATAATAATAACTTAATGAAACAGAAAGAGATATGTTTAATTAAGCTTGGCAAAGTGTTATAATAATAGCAACCGTGATTATATATATATAATTTTTTGGTCAATAGGCTAGTAAAGTTCTTCGATCGATCAGAATTTTGGGATCCCAAGTACCAAGTGCACATGCAAATTAATGGCCAAAATGCATATTTGAAGCATTAATAAAATTCAATAAATTTAACCTAATTAATTTGTCTCATAACCTACCGCGTACATTGTCTTAAAATTTCGGCTTCAGACTCAGAGGGTTTGAGGGTCGAAATCCGATTTGAAAAGAATATTACCACAAGCAGGCTAAGTGTAGTTTGTAAAATCCCATTCCAACGACCTGTGCGCGTCTGGAAACAGGCGCGCTCTCCTCTCTTTCCCCTCTCTTGTGGAGTTCTTTGATGTCTGTTCAGTTTACCGATTTTTCGTCCTTTGTGTAGCCTCGAAATCGGATATAAATGTAACCGAACTGTTTTAAATTTAAATATTTTTGATAAACATACACGTTTTTACTTAGCGTAATTATCTTTCAAGCTTGTAACGAATGAGTTTTGTAATAGATTTGTTCACGCACTTTTTGATATGTCAGTAATTGATGCTAATTTGTTAAGGCTTTGAAATTTTGCATTGATTTTATGCTTTCGAAGGCAGAGTAATATTTTTGTATTTTTAGAATTATAAGTTAATAAATTTTGAATAAATTTCAATTCCTTATAAGTGGATCCATCTGCCTATGAAAATGGAAAATCTTTTCTTAAAATTCTACAATTTATATAATAATGAATTCTGAAATTTGTTAAAGTCGTAAAAGTAGAAAATGATTAAAATGATGAAATTTTTTTGATACTCTTTAGGTTGTGTACTAAAAAAAAAGGGAAAAGAATTTTTTTCCCCTCTTTTAAAAATATTGTTTTCAAAACAAGCACAAAAGCACGTGGAGTTGAAAAATACAATAAGGAAATTAAGCCAAAATGAGTATCATAAATCAAAATTCTTCAGCATTCCTAAAGAATTAAATTATATTATAAATGTGATTAAAATTCTTAATAATTCTAAATGCCTAAAACTTTTATTAAGAAGAACTTTTCTTTTTCTTAAAGAACTTTTCTTTTTTCATTTTAACGCTCATATTTTTTTAAGTGGTATTTTCTACTTCTTAATATTTTTACATAAATATATGAGTGTTTTTAAAATCTTTTATTTATATTAACTTTACATAAATGAATTAAATGCTGTTACAAGAGCAAAAATCCTTTACTGTACTACGAATCCCTAGTTCATTTTTGAGATTAGTATCTAAACATTAGCGTAGTAGCGTATGCAGTTTGATATTCAAAACTTAACTAACTGTAATCTGCTGTTTTGTATCAAATTATTTAAAAAGAAGTAATTAATTTAGACAAAGTGCGTCATTAAAA
>JAPMOR010046012.1:448160-484124 GCA_026543865.1 Argiope aurantia | reverse complement strand
ACATACAAAAATATTTATCAATAAAAAAAATAAATGACAAATAATGAAAAAATAGAATTGAAAGATCCAGGAGAACGGAGAACTGAAACATTCTATTGCAATTCAAAACAACGGAAGAAAACAATTTTTTTACTTTCAAGTATATGCAGTATAGAGAAAGTATAATAATCGTCAAAAAATTTGAAATCGAGTTTTTGACGAATCTCCATGTTTTAAATCTCTCTGAGTTCGAAAAACATATTTTTGGAAAATGTCCGTCCGTCTCTCAGTGACAAATATAACTCAAAAACGCTTTTATCTAGGAGAATAAAATTTGGCATATAGTTTTTACACCAAATTTTTAGATTTCTATAAAGTTTTGAGTTAAATCCATTCAGAGGATGTCTATCTGTCTGTCCGGATATTTGAATATAAATTAACACTATAACTACAGATGAGCTAGATGGATAAAATTTTGTACACATATTTAATATCTATAGCGCAGACACTTGTCAAATTAAGAGGTAAATCGAGTTAGGATTTGACAGCCGGTACTTTCAGAAATATGAAAACGTGATAACTCAAAGAATCAATGATTTAAATGTATCAAATTCGGGATTTTGCGATCACAATTGTAATTATCTATCAAATTTTTGTTTCAATCGGTCGGGAGAAATGAGTCTAAAACATAAATTCGATTTTTGGATATTTTTAACCGCATGCCAGGGATTAATCATCAAACAACTTGCCAAGGATTACATAACAGATTTAGTAAAAATGACATATTTACGCGAAAGGTCAATATTTTGTAACTATTAAACGCCAGTTCCATGCAAGGCGTTCTCTGGGATAGCACCTTTAATACAGAGTATGCGAGAAAGTTTTTCAATTTGATTCATTCACACGGATTTTGAAAAAAATAATTCTACTTGTTCAACCCTAAAAGATGGGAAAGAATATTCTTCAAAAACTAAATCTAGTTAATTTTTTAAAATATGTACGCAGTCATATTAATTAATGAATTAACTTAATATTATAATATATTTGTAAAAAAACACGGCGATTCGGCCATTTTATGTAAATCCAGAATAATATTTAAATCTAGAACAAAAGGGGCAATTACTGAAAATATTTCGTGACGACTCATCATATATAAATTTCAATCTATTTATTTCAGGGATGGCTTTCGACTGCATGACCAGGACCAGTTGAGTGGCGAATAACAAAGGCGTGCAAGTGGATTTGGATATATCTTCATCAGTCAAAGATGAGATCAGTAATTCATTATGCACCTATGTCCATTATAATTCTACATATCCTACTAAAGGTTTTATAGTTTAAAAATTGAGACTTATTTTAATTATCTTATTGAAAAATTTGTAACCATTATTTTTATTCAGTTGCTTTTAATGTATTCAATTTCTGGTGAGAAAAAGAATTCATTTTATTTTATTATTTTTTTCTGCCCTTAAGGACTTAAGTGTTCATGGGACCATAATATTTATTTTTGATTTAAGTAATTTATCAATTATGTAATTGCATTAGAAAGAACAACATATAAAATGATTTATATACTTCATCGTTACTATGGCATATCAAGGATAAATGGCAGCAGGACAAAATATTATTTTTTGCTCCTTTCTTCGCCTAACGATTATAAAAAGTGAAATAAACAAATTGATATTCTGTCTCCGTGATGTTTCACTTTCAAGACTGCCGTCTGAAATTTTATGCCCTATGGCCCTCACCCACTTTCTAGCACTACACCACTACGTGGTTGATTTTATTACGATGCATAATCCTTTCCCTTCAAAGCATATCGTTAATTGTGATATTTCGCTGTTTTAGTGAGTATTTGCCTAAATCTACCCAATTTTTTTTGTATTGTATTTAATGCATTTGCTTGAATTTATTTTCAGTTCACTAAATATAAAATTTACAGGATTTCTTAAGTAAATGTTAAATATATTGTCTGTGCATAAAGTCTTTAAAAAAAAGTGTTGAGATGTATTCATAGTTCAGTACTCAGTGAGTAGAGCTGGAATATTCGGAGAGCTTAGAAAAGACTGATTATTGGTAAATAATTCTACGCCTCAGCCTTCTTTTAAAATTTAATAATTTTAAAGTGGTAATAATTTTTTACAGTAAGTAGTTTTTAAGAACTTTTAAAATTTAATGATTTTTGAATTTGTTAGAAATTTTATAGACAGGATAATTAGATTTAAAGTACCTTGTAAAAAATCAAACATTGGTGATAAGTGGTGGCATATAGCATATTCCTGAGTGTATTATGCTGTATTGTTTATACTAATTGTCATTAATGGCTTAGCAATGTAAAAAGTGCCCTTGGCCTATTACCATTTTTTCACCTCCCCGTCATATTTTGTTTTACAGAGAGACATATATGCATTTACGTTTTTTTCCCATGACATTCCCTAAATTTGATCACCAGAGAATCTATCTCAAGAAGGCTAAACCTCAAAATTTCAGTGAAATGAATTTCAGAAAGTGGGAAAATAAATTATGTAAATTAAGAGCTTAACCAGCAGCAGTGGTCTCCCTAAAACTTTCTCTTGTATTTTCTTATAAACTTTTCATGACAGAAAACGCAAGGGCGACACTGGCGTACAATAGTTACGAAATAGTTTTTGGAGGGAATTTAGCATTTTAACTGAATCTGTTATGTTATCCTTGGCGAGTTTCTTGAAGATTAATCCCTGGCATGTGCTTTATAGTATCTGAAAATAGAATTTGTAACTTTAAACACGTTTTTCTCAATCGACTGAAACAAAGTTTTGACATAAGGCTGTACTTGTAGTCACAAAATCCTATACCTAATTTGATATATATATATAAGTCATTGAGTTTTTGAATTATCGCATTAACATGTTTCTGAAAGTACAGACCAACAGATAATTAACCGGTTGTTGGTTTTATCAGACTTTGACAAGTGACCCTATAGATGTTAAATCTGTGTACCAAATCATATCTTTTAGATCTCTTCGTTTTGTAGTTATCGTGTTCATTTTTATTCTAACATCCGGACAGACGGACTTCCTATAGACAGATTCGACTCAAAATTTGATAGAAATCTGCAAATTTGCGTAAAGACCTTATACCAAATTTCAACCGTCTATCTCAAAGTGTTTTTGAATTATCTTTGGCAAAGACAGACAAACAGATGGATGGACATTCTCTAAAAATGTGTTTTTAGAACTCATGAGGTTTGAAACATGGAGATTTGTCAAATTTGTCATGGAAATTCAAGTTCGAATCTTTTAATGATTACCATACTTTCTCTATACTACGAATACTACAAAGTAAAAAGCGCTATGAATATCTCAGACCAAACATTACTGAGTGACTACAAGGTATCATTACAAATAACAAGTCATTTTATTTTGGAATATAAAATAGAAAATGGTGAATATGTCTTTATGGTAAATATCACACCCGACTGTTCACTATTTTTACTTTGGCTAATGAAATTGCTCAACATCTTCTCGATTTGTGTCACTGGGTAGAATGCATGTGGAGATATCTGGTATTTTCTAAACAGGCAGTAGTCATATTTTCTTTAAACCCAAACCGGTAGTAGTCACAGGAAGTTACTGTATCTTAGCTATCTAGCTCTTTCCATCTTGTAAGTAGTTTGTTGACTTATTTTCAAATAGCCAAGCAGATGGTCTTTCTCTGAACAGATTTTACTCAAAATTTGATAGGCATTTACAAATTTAGTGTAAAACCCGTATACCAAATGTCAACCATATTTCTCAAAGCTTTTTTGAGTTACCTTTGCCAAAGACAGACAGACGGACATTTTCCAAAAATGTGTTATTCAAACTCAGAGAGGTCCAAAATGTTAGATTCATCAAAAACTCGAGTTCAAATTTTTTGACGATTACTATACTTTCTCTATACTAAGTATACAAGAAAGTGCAAAAATGTAAAAATAAAAAAACATTTAATTGAAATAGTTATTATTTTTAAAAAAAATCTAATTATCTTTATAGTGCATACATTAATGAAATTAACATTCAGGTCTTATTAACAAATGTAAATATTTATTACTCTCTTGTACTACTCTTGATTCTGATACTATCGTACACCTGGCTAAATTATAATATGACGACAAATGAATAATGTTTACTTGTATTAAGTACTGCTTGCCTATATTCCCGTTTGATTGCAAAACCTTATTTGCTTATTTATCTAAATTTTGAAATGTATGCATTACCAATATATTTTACTTCCTTATAACCACTTCCTTCACAAGGTTCTGGACAAGGATACTTTAATTGTAACTATCCAATTCTCAAATGCTTGCTTGTTTAGTGTGTAGATTTCTATTAATTTAATCTGCATTCTTTATAAATTTCATCCAATAATGAAAGGTAATTAAACATATTATAAAACTGGGATTCCATTTTTACTATTTAGTAAAGATATATGTGAAATTACTTCAAGAATCCCTTTTATATGAATGTCTCACCAATCAGACAAAACCTAATTTTTGGAAATTTATCTGCCCCTCAATTTTCTCTCCCGCGTTCTATTTTGCTGCTACATGAAATTTTTGGAAGGAAAAAAAAAAAAAAAACTCAAGACAAGAACTCTTTTCAATTTACACCTGTTTTGCATTTTTATGACGTCCGACTCTCTTTTTAAAAAATGGATATATAACCAACAACCATAAAAGTATAACTACAGTGGAGAGAGGGCTCAAGCAGTTTAATCTGAATGTTGCACCAGGTAATACCAATTTGAGCGAGTTACACCTTGGGGATTGTCTAATCATCTCATTAACTCTTGTTACCTCCCTTTTACTGGTTAAAATTTTTACAAAGAAACGGAAGAAATAAACGTTTCCGACTTCACATCTGTTTTGCCTTCTTTTGACAACCAACCTCCTGAAGAAAGATCCATCACCAATAAACCCTAAAAAAGCTAACCACAGCGGTGAAAGTATTCAACATTCCTGTGATTCTCCTATGCACAAAGAAAACCACTGCAGGGTATGCGCCTACCTCAATACAGTCCCCAATACCAAGGAGGTAATCAATGCCAAGGCTTAGTTAACTCTGAATGACCACACGCAAACTCCTTTACTCCTTTACGGCGTCATGGTTCTTTGGTCTGAGTAGAGAATCTACGAAGCCATAAATTTGTGATTTCGAATTTGGATTGTCACATTTATGGTCGGTTTCAACTATTGGGGGTGCTTCGGGTTTGGGGCCCCTTTCAAAGGTTAGTGGACAGCTTTCAAGTTTATTTTGTGTGGTCAGTCCTTAGCGGTAGTTTCTTCTGGTGGAGCTGAATTCTTAATGACCCCCAAGTTGAAGTTTATGGTTGTTTTTATGCTGCCGTTAAACAATTAGTAATGCGTGTGGCATTTTCTTGCTCAAAGGATATGGCAGCGCCTTTAAATCGCCTCGAAAGTTTTTCTGGAAACGGATTTAGAGGACCGCAGCATTTTTGAAAGCATGACTGAAATAACCAATTGATTTGCAATGCCCATTAAAAGTTTTAGTTGCAGTTTTTCTTTTGTATGCGTGTGGCTTTTCTTTTGTATGGGTGTATAAATTCTTAAATAGCACTGCATTTCCGTAGGCAAAACCATAAAGCCGGTGATTCAGAGCCTCAGTTAAGCCGGAACGGAACTTGTATTGAATACTGCAAGAAAAGCAATAACTGCATGCAACATAGCGCAATGCGGTTAACAAAGTTCACCACTCGTTAATCCAAATGGATTGGTCCGATACCTATCCGAATTGTCGAAATTTTACTTTTATAAATAAAATAACTTAACATATTTACGCGACCGAGAAGCATCTTATGGAACTCAGGACTGCATATCTGAAACAAATTTCGCTATTGTCACGATGTTTGTTTTCAAAATGAACTAACTCCAATTATGTCAAATAACCGATTTTAAAACGGAAAAATTAACATTTGAAAAATAGAATATTAAAATTTTTTGGGGGGGGAGGGGGAGTAGAAATGTGAAACAGTGAGCATTGTGGATATGATTCCAAATTGCATAGCAACACTGAATTCAAAATGAATAATTAAATATAACAACAAATAATATTTGCAGTGGGAAAAAGTGTAACATATTTAATTCAAAATAAATACATATATATGATCTTAAAATATATTAAATATTGTAAATTTTAGTCAGTGAAATATATTTGGAAACAGAACTCATTCGTCTGGTTTCATTGTTGCAGAAGAATGATCACTGCATTTTGTTCATAAAGATTTTCCCGGCATGGAAATTTACAGAAAGAATACTAATCCCAAAATATTATCATGCTAAAAAAAAGCACATCTACTGCTTTGATATATGTGAACGCATTGATTAATAATAAACCGAAAAATCTGTTTAGTTTTGCGGAGATGTACGAAGCTATCAAAATATTTTTATTAATTCACAATCTTGTTATTTTGTTGCACCTAGTTACATAAAAGAAAACTTTTGGCACATAATTGTATTTAAAAACTACTTTATCAATGAAAGTAAAATTGACATAACAATCAGGAGCACATTTTTGAATTTTTAAATATAATAAAAATTATTTTTGTGTCATATTTTCCAAAAGTACAGCGGAAGAACATTAAAATCGTATATAATCGTTTAAAATTCAATTAAAAAAAAACCTATGTTGGCCTATAACCATTATCAAGCTAAAAATCATTTTGAATCAACAAATATTTAATGTTTGAAATAACTGAAATTATTAGCAGCAGTATATAAATAATGCAGAAGTGGCACTGAAAAATAATTATTTAATTTTTTTATGAACCTGGTTTTATAAATTTAAATTAGGCAAATAGTATTGGTGAAAAAATCATAATTTTAGTCGATTTGCAGTAGGACGCATTGTTGCATCATCATTTTTACAGTTGAGTCATCTTTTAAATAGCGGCGTTGTCCTCTTGTATAAAATATGACAAAATATGGAATGGTGAGTTTCTAGTCTCATTGGCTCTTAAACTCATAATAAAAAGGAGGGTTAGGTAAATAAAGTTTACGGATATTCATATTGATATAGCGTGATGCTTGGGAAATGAAATGATAACTCAGATGATGTCAGTTTTAGAATTTCCTTTATCAAGAGCGATCATGTAACTTCTAAAAAATATTAAACATAAATCAAATTAAGAACCTGTAAATCAACTAGTAATTTTTTATTCCACGTAAATACAATAAATAAATATATTTAATTCTCATTTTACCCATATTTTCAAATTAAACAATTTCTAAGAATAATCCTAATTCGCCTTGTATTTAAAATATCAAAAACAGTGCTTCAAATTTTTTTGTCGGAAACTTTACAAGAATTGTTGAAGCTGAAGCTCGTAATTTTGAAGGACGGGCATGGCTTTTGCTTAAATATATTACTATAGATATATTATAGGGAAGTAACCAATGAACAATTCTTTGGAAATCATTTGAGACCTTTACCTTGTAGAACACTACGATGCATTTTAAGAGATTTAACTTCAATCGTTAAATTTGCATCTCGTTAAGTGGTTTCAACGAATTGCCTCAATTCACTATGTATCATAACAAAATGCCTACCGTACACAGGAAAGGCATGCATCCGCCAAAAAAGACCATAATCCTAATCTGTCATACATTTGACCTAAGCCATCTAATAATTGCGAGATTCATATCGGTTATTGTCAAATTCCCCTCATTTTAGTTTAGGATAATCATTTTTATTTCCATTTTGAAATAACAAAAAAGCTATTTGAGAATAGACCTAACAATTTTGAATTTTTGTCAGACAACGGGAACAACACCTGAGCCGCTATCCCTTGTCTCCAAGTTTCGGCAACATACCAGCAAAAGAACATATTTGACCCCAATGGATTTAACGTGCACTAAGCAGTAAAGTTGTTCTTTGGTCCATTTCTTATAGGATTCCTCTAACCACGAAGCCCCTTACCTATAAGGCACTATGGCCCCAAAACATTACGAGTAAACTCTAATAAGAGGGCAATGGCCTTTAACAGTACGGACAAAGATAATTTTCTTTATCTACGTGTAATTTTGAACAAAAGGAGATGACTGAAAGTCTTCCTTAAATGGGCTTACCGACCAATTACCGGCAGTAACGGAAAATAAAATGAGAAAATTTCCAACTCATAAAGAAGCATTGAATTAAATAATATCCTATATATAAATGTATTAAGCAAACAAGGTGGTATTTAGAAGTTTCAAATGGGGAAAACCTTAAAAAAAATGGTATGAAAGTGGTTTCGACCATCATAATGAATGAACACTGATAACAAAAAGGACCATAAATTCTCGCGAAGCATGTTTCCCAGAGCTATTGTTCATTGATTAAGGAACACAAAACGAGATTATTTTCGGAGTTTTATTGTCACAAAAGCTTGTTCTGAAAAATACTGTTTTGTGTAAATCTGATGTAAGAATAAAATTTATTTTTTGGGAGGATTTTCTTTCAGTGAATTTTTTATATATGCATATTGAGTAATTGTTCTTCCTTAAAAAAATTTAGCATAGTTTTTATATGGAACTGGAAATTAGCAAAGATTTAAGGCATTTCATATTACATATTTTAAACTAACAGTGGGGAATAATTTATATAAATATAATGGTAAATATAATACAATTTCGATTAAATGTATCGTCTCTCTTTGTTTGACTGAACCAAAATCTTGGCAAAGATCTATAGTTTTGGACCATATACATCTTTTCTCTCTTTATTTCTTTTTGCTTCCTTTTTTTTAAAATTTTATTTTATATTTATATATTCATTTGTAATAACAGTTGCAATTTACTTACGAACAGACACACAAATAGATAGTTTGTTCGTTCACGAATTTAATTCATAATTAAGTACAAATCTATAATTTCACTTTATACTAAAATTCGACTATTTGGCTTGTTGAACTTAAATTTCTGAATTCAAAAACACGAATCGACAAATTCGCAGGAAGTCAATTGTCTGAGAAATCTGGGTAACGAATTTCAATTGAGCGACAGTTTTGGTGCAAAGATAACTTGTTAAATTTCATTCATCTAGTTAGATCCTTTTTTTTTAATGATCTCCTTTGCAAATAGATTGACACGCAAGCAAAAGTTTCGTAGATGGATGTTGTCCGCAATTCGACGACATATCTGATGATTTAAAATAACCAGGAGTGGTTTTCCCAAAATTTTCTTGTTGTCTGAAAAAAGGAGAGTGGTTATCCCTCTCATTCCCGCAGGACATTTTGGGCCCTGTGTAAGGGGACAAACGTTTTGCATGGCCTTGGCGAACTAATATTGATCTTTGGCGTGTATCTAGCAATTTTACTGAATATATCGTGTGATTTACGGCAATTTTTTTGGCAATGAATCTCTATCATAAGATTAAACTACTAGCATCGGGAAATTGAATTTATATTTTGGATTTGTTTTTTGACCAATTAAATTCAAAAACTGGCATACAACTAAAATTGTAGTCGCATAGAACTTCACTAAATTTTATTTATTTAAATCATTGTATCTTTGAGTTTTTCGTTTATATATATGAAATAGAACAGGTAACCAACAATTAGACTAGTTTATTTCAAAACTCGGTGACAAGATTTGATATGCATTTTAGATAATAAACCCGTGCATCAAATTTTATTTATCTAGCTGTTCATATTTTACAGTTATCGTTTGTTTTACAGTTACCTGTGTATTATGCTCACAGAAAAACAGATATAATAATAATAATAATAATTTTAAAAGAGGTCCGAAACATGGAAATGTCAATCTGGGGTGTGAATTTTTCTGCGATTAAAATGCCTTCTTTTATTATACATCAAATACGAGACGGTAAAAAGGGTTTTTAAAACTGAAAGACGCATTCACTATAAGATTCTCAATTCTCAATGTCGAATTTCTTGACGGTAATATTTTCACTTTGTATATTTTGTATATAAAGTAAAATTCCATTTTGAGTCATTTTTGTACGGGATATGGAGACGAATTCGTTCTATTTATTTCTGAAATAAGGAAAGTTAGGACTGATATACAAATATGTATTAGCTGATATACAAAACAAGTATTAATAAAAAGAAAGAATGAGACAGAGGGATCCAATAACAAATTCAAACTGGAAACCAATACATAATAAAATAATTAGAGATAAAAAACAAATATGTCATATAAGATTATTAAATGTAAAAGAAAAACATGAGAAGTGTTTTTCCGATAATATACACTTCGTTGTTTTACGAAAAGTTTAGTTTTTATGAAACTTCCTTCGGCAAATTTTTTCCTTAACTGAACGGATTAAGGTTACAGTGATGCAAATTGTTTTTTAAAAATTTAAGTTTAAAATTCTAACCCATGCAGAAATTTAATTCCTTCCCCATGTCGAATTTGTATTCAAGTAATCTCTAAAACAATAACATTACAACAATTTTGCTAGCAATATGTTTATTTCTGAAAAACAAATTAAATGAGATTTACAGAATTGTTAAACCGAATCCGTCTGGCTGAATTTATTTATAAATATTGAACAATCTGAATACAAAGTGCTCACTCGAATTCTTTCTAAGTTAATCTATTTAGATTTGTGACTAGTAGTTGAGGTTTAGGATAAATAAATAATTGTATCAGAAGCATAGTTTGGTATCATTGACATCTTCGTCATATTTTTCTTTAGAAATTAAAATAAACCTAACAAATTTTTTTTTCATTTTAACGGCTCCGCTCCTTTCAGAATGACGATCAAGATTTTTCCACCATCTTGTCGTTACTGGTGCTACGTCGGTGGTTGATAATTAAGGTTTAATATGACTTTTATTACATACTAGTCGCCAGTTTTAATGCTCACTACAATTTTTAATTAAATGTTTTAAGTAACTTGATCTCATAATAGGTTTTTCAATATAATATTTTTAAGCTCCAACTTTTGATAGTCTTTTAATTCTCTTGTACCATTATGTCGGTCTTCTATTCTATTCATTGTACTACGTATCTCTCTCTCTCTCATTTTTGTAAGCGCCCATACAATGAAAATGATTAAACTACCATTAATTTAAAGACATTTTTTATTTTTTTACTAAAATCAAGCATGCTTTTTTTTTAAATATGAGAACTGAAAGCAAAGTCGTTCGGCATTGAAGTCTTATGTGCCCTACAGAATAATTTTCATAATTCATAATATCGCAAAGAATTATTCAACGAAAATTTCAAAGCTTCATAATGAATTCAGTTTTTAGTTTTATTTTCAAATGGATTTATATAATGTCAATAATAATTTATTTTTTTTCGGTTTATACTTATACTTTAAAAAATTATGAAGTTTAAATTTTAGACAGTATTTTGGTCTTAAGGAATCATATTCTCCAAAATATTCTTAATACTCCAACTTAAAAAAAAATGAAATGCACTACTGCAAATTTCAAGTTATCATATGAGAACATTATTATTTTTAAAGTTATTATTTGTCTTAATGAATTAAAGTCATTAACCAGTTTAAACTGGTTTGAAACAATCACGAGACTTCTCTATCGGTCCGAGGTGCACATTTCCGACCTCCAAGGTATACATGTACGAAATTTGGTAGCTGTAAATAAACGGTCTGGTCTGTAAAGCGCCAACACACTAACACACAATTCAGCTTTATCATAAGTATAGAAAACTTCCATTTTGTTTTATTTTCTCCATATTTGAATTTGGAAACATCACAGCGACAGCAAAACTATGACTTAAATCCATTCAAATTCAAAAGGATATTGATGCCGTGATAAATAAATCTGATTTATTTTTTAAAGATTTAAATGGATCATTCTTCATACGCACCCATTCCACTCTCCCTTCCACTTTCAGATCTAATTTATTAATACTCGAACCTACCGGAAAAAAGGCCATTAGAGGTTTTGCCTTGAAACTTTTTTAAAAAACAACATTCCTCCAGCCAGTACGCAACCAAAGCGAAACCCTTTTCACGGGTAATATGAAAATTCGTTTTAATGAGCCAAGAAATGCTATGGCATAAAGGCATGCTTTAATTGGTGATCGCTTCAGAAAGTAACACGGATGGACGTACGGGAACTATTTCTTTGAATTCGGTGCACGATTATGTCAAGATCCAAGGGTAATCAGGTTCGATTCGCATGCCACTCATATTAGATTTTGAAGTCACGTTCTCTGCCGCTGTGTCCCTTCCCCTCTCTATTTGTCGACGTAGTAGCATTCATTCATTCATTGTTTCTTAACGAAATCTTGGTGTTTATAGTGAAGGACATGAAAGTAGCAATTCTTACTTGTTTATTTGTCTTCTTAGACTGAATTAATGAAAATGCCACTAACCGGAACCAGATAAACATTCTAGGGCTCTAAAGTAAATGAAATTTCAGGAACCCCTTACTCCACAAAACTCTAAAAACTTTTTTTATCGGTTTTAATTTAACCTTTATGCAAGTAGTTTTCAATAGTAAATTACGATATATAGGAACAGCAAAGCGCTTAATTGCAGATCACTTTCTGAAAAGTTGATTTCAATATATCGCATAAATAAAATAAAATAAAATAAAAAAAGGTGAAACTGACATTTAAAAAGTAACTGTCAACCAAAAATTAAAGCAATTTTTATGAAACTAATTTAAAATTGAATATTTCCGGTGCCAAAGCTATTAAAAGGAAATTACAGGGCACTAATGCTGCTACATTTAAAACACAAATCAAGCAAGAACTTAATCAAATTAGAAATAAATATTAAGTTAAAATGCAAAAATGACTTAAATAAAATTAAAAAGAAGGAAATGATGAATCCTACCTGAAGACTTTATTAAGGGTCACCCTTAGGCAGGGATTCAAACCAGGGATTTTTTTTTCCTTGTGTGTGTGTGTGTAAGGATCTGACTTCTCTAGAACTATTGACCTCTCGCTACCCGAAAATTCTAAGCATTCAAAATTAGACAATAATAATAAGCAAAATATTATTTCAAAATACAGATCTAAACAAGACCACAACAAAATTGAATCAAACCAAAACACTTACGAAATTATAAAAGCAAAAAAACCTTAATAAGATATAAAGATAAAGAACATATCAGTTGAATATAAATATACTACAAAAAAGAAAGAAAATGAAAGAAAATTAAACTTATGAAAACTTACATGAAGAAAATTAAACTTATCATTGCAGCAACTATACTAGTATAATTAGACAATATACAAGTAATTAATTAGGAGTGCCATAAGAATAAAGCTTCACAGTTATTTTAAAAACTAAATTTTTATTTCAATAAGTTCGATTTAACAGCCTTAACTAAATGAAAACACAAAATTAAATAACTGTAAAAAAATTCTCGAATGTTCGAGGCTCTTAGACGTCCCTAGTCAGTTGCCTACTTAGTTTTTTTTTTTTTTTTTAATCAAACGACGCTACACTAAGCGGACTCAGAGGGTTTGAATTGTAAAGTATTTTTGGAAAACAAAAGTTGTGAAGAATATTTAGCAAGCAACAGAACCACTAAATGAAGAAAGAAGAAAGTTGAGGTGAATTCTATGAATACAATTATTGAACAAATTTCTCTTAAATTTTCTCAAATTACGCTGTCGCATTCAAGAATAAGTTCAGATATATCATTGCTTTCGGCGACCGAAAAAAACAAATATCAACCATTTGAATTCATTATTTTTTTCATTGTTATGATCTATTATATCTTATTTGTCTGATTGTTATGTTACGCATATGATATTAATACATATCCTCTAGTGAAGTAGTCATTGGATCGGGGGTGGGGATGGGGCTATAAAGGTGACGGGCATCAAACTTTAGGTAGCGTTCATAATAAAAATGCGTGCATCAGATAAGTCTGATCAAAGTGATATATATATATTAACTTCATTCTAAAATATTCTCTTATTTCCTGATCCCATTCCACTTATTAAAATCATTATTAAACAAATCAAAGTTCAATAAATTGCAAATTTATAATATATTGGAATATAAATTGTTCATTTAAATAGATTTATTACATACATTGCATTTAAATAGATTTTTTACAAATTTATTCATTTGTAAATCAAGCTGATTGTATATTTTTATCGTCTGGCCTGCAGTTACCATCATTCCAACGATCCTAGGCGTCTGTCTAATCAGAAATTCCCACCAATTTAAGAAGAGACAAGATCCGATTAAAGATAATTTTGTCCAATTTTTTTGGTATATTGTTTTGTCATATACCAATAAAATTGGATGCATTTTATGTTATAGTGAAGAAATTCGAATATGCATTTTAAATGACTCAAATTCGAATTAAATTTAAAATCAAAATTTAATAGAAATATATAATTCTGATAACAAATTCACATACGAAATTTTATTCATTTAATATTTAATATTTTTGAGTTATAGTGTTTGCATGCCCGCTGAAAGACAAGTCAATAAAGAGTAAACTCTCTGTTGGACATAATTCGAAATTTCAAACTTATCTGCAATTCTAATGATAAACCGATCTAATAAATGTAAACTTTTTTTTCATCGTATATGCATGCTTCTGGACTGGCAAATTCATAGAATTTACGTTAACTGGTTTCATCAAAGATTTATGAATGTCTTCCGTCACCTCTTTCCGTTTTTAAGTTCCCGAATTCACAACTGAAAATATATAGCTCAAAAATAAATAAATAAATAAAAACGGACTCAGGATGTCTGAAACATGGAGATCCAACAAAATTGAGATCGAATTCTTCGACAATTGCAATTTTTTTTCTGCATTTGTATACTTCGCATACGGCATAGTTAAAAAATAAAAAAATAAAAGCTGTTTGATTGAATTTTTAATCTCAGTTTTATACTTCTACTGTGGTGATGACATCCAGGGCACATTCATTACGTGCCTTATATTATTTATTCTAAATATTATTTCTACCAGCATTAAAATAATACTTTTATGCACAATTCCTTTAGCGTAGGGCGCAATTAGAAGCAATTGTTCCAATCTGATCGGCTCTGAGATTCATTTTAAAATGTATTTGAGTCTCAGTATATCAAAGTAAGGGTAGTTTATAAAAAATCTGGTATCTCTAAAATCTTACAGGACAACTTTAAATTTAAAATTTTCTGAAATTGTACAGAATTATTTTAAGAAATGTCTATATATTATTTTGCATTTCTCAAAGGGAACAATATAAGCTATTTTGCAGCTTTTAATTATTTCAACGGAGATCCACAACTCAATATTTTAATGAAAAAGAATACCTGATTTTCTTCAATATTGAATTTAAATACTTACGGAATTAACCTGCTAATGAATCCAAACAGACATACATGCTTGTTGTATGCTTTTTGGTTTAATGATTTTGCTCTTTTGCAATAATAAATATCATCAATAATTGCTCGATGGCATTCATTAATGCTAAAAAGGCAAGTACCATTAATGTAAATGTTAATGAGTTCCATCATTTATATTGAGCCATAATTAATCGAACATCTATTCATTATTTGAATGATTATATACTAATTGATTTCCACTGGCTCGGATTAATCCATACAGGGGACCTGAGGCAATGTAAGTTTTTTCCTCTTTTTTTTTCCTCTCCGACTTTCAAAATCATATATTTTTTATTTATTTTAATGCAATCTTCATTTATCAATTCTTAATTAAAAATTATGCAGAAAATTGAAAATGCATACTTGAATCCGATTCACTTTTAGGAGATTGATTTTAATATTTTGAGAATAAAAAAAATTAATTAAAAATAATTCGAAATAAAATAGCAAAAAATTACAAACATTTTTCAATAATATCTCTATTTTTAACATTAAATTTGCCAAAGTTGTTGACTTGGAGTCAGTTAATCAGCAATAATGAACAACAACAACAAAATTAACACTGATCTTCAATTATTAAAAAAAAAATCCCAAGGAATATATTCTTTAATTTAAACGGTACATGATTTTTACTTGGAATATGAACAAATATATATTCCTTATATATTAAAATGAAAACACAAGTAATTCTCAAATTTTCGGTGCCGATAGGTTACCTTCTTTGCCTATTTGTAACCAGAATCTGGATTTCTAGTTGTATAGAAAGGAGCAAATATACAAAATAATGAACAATATTTGGATCCATGATTCCGTTTATTAGATACTACCCAGGAAAGAAAAAGATATCAGAACAGCAAAGTAAATAAATAAATATAGTTTATTTATTTAAATTGTTTATTTGTTAAATAAAAAATATTAAATTTTCTCCTAAAGATTACAAAAAAGAATAACAGTTTTATCTATATCAATTTCCATGAAGAAATAATCCCTTAAACTATGTTTATTATGGAACAATTAGTTAGGGTAATAGCAAGCTACGAAGTAACTCCATGAAGATAGTTTAACTAATGATAGCAATAAAACTAGAATACACAAAAAAAAGTAGGTGCAGAAATTTTTTTTATCAAATGGCCATCCAAAAGATTACATGCATTGTCTAGATGAATAGTCTACATAATCAGCAAATCACTGGCCGCTTTCGAATGCAGCCAGTGATTATGCCGCTTATGTAAACCCAGCTTTAACATCCTTTTTGAGCTATGTTAACATTGGGACTGTCACTGATGTAATCGGAGACTAGAGATTTCCATAAAAATCTTGTCATCAATTTGAAGTCTGATGCTAAGGGCACAATTAATTCTACTGCCTCTCTTTTTCGTATTTCATGCAAAAAAACAATTCCCTTAATAATTTTATATTTCATTTGAGTTACTCTTCCTGTTCTCCTTCTTCATAGTCATTGTAGTAATTTTCTTTATATTTCTCAGTTACAAATATCACGCTGATATTTATTTTGCAATTCATATAAAATTCGTATTTTTTATTCATATAAAACTCAAGCTTATATACTCAATTCTTTAAAAGACGTTCAGTGTAATTTTTCTTTTCCTCCTCCTTTTCTTTTTTTTATGTCTTAACCGTAACAACCATAGTAGTTCCAGAACCATTCATAACTTAACCACAATCAACACCACAAGTGAAGATGCGGTATGGTGTTACACGCCCATATATGTTTTTTAAAAAAATGAAGAAAAAAAAGTAAATAATGAATTTATCCCTGTTTAATAAAATCAGAAGCAATTTAATAATATTTAATTTATAAGGTTTAGGGATAATTTTTAACTAAGATAAATTCTTTAAGAAATTTTTATTGCTAATCAGAGCATTTGACAAAAGCAGATGCTATAATTCTTGTCATGAAATTTGATTTTAAATTGTAAGCAGATCATCGTTTCCAGCAGGATAATTTATTTTAATTGATAGTTTTATTCAGATTTTGACAATATTTCCATTAATTAATTTTAACTTTAAAAATATCTGTGTTGTTTCGCTACTTCAGTAAAAATTTTGAGTAATTTAATCATACTTACACAACATTTATAGTTATGAGTGTTTTAAACAACCTTATTAGATTTTTCTCATTACATTAGTTTCCCTAAATTTCAAATGTTAGTCAACTCTTATTTGTATCCAAAATACTCTTTATTATCTATGACTGTCTTGAATTTTGACTCTTGAAAATTATCTCAGATTTTATCACTTGTCAGAAAAAATTTACACTGTTTCATCTTTAACGTCCAGAAATTTCGAATATTTAATTAATTTCCAAGAATTGCGTTTTAAAAATATTATTAATTATTTCCAATTTCTATTACGATTCTTTTTTCTCAAACTTAATTTTTTTCCAGTTTTTAGATTGTAGTTACAATGAATATATGTATTATACTTTATTTAATGATAATAGTTAAGTAATTACATTGAATTGCTTTAAGTATCGGCCAGTACTTCAGATATACAGAAGCATTTTTTCCCCCTCCTTCTTTTTGGAGAATACTTTTTTTAAATTTTTCTGTGAACAGCGGTACTTACTTTGACAAGAACCAAAAATAGCGTGAGTGATATTGACAAAATTATTCATAAAATTAATCTGTGTGGTGAAATTTTTATACTTTTTGCAGAAGTTGTTTTTTTACACATTATCTAAATCATAATGTTTTGCGTTTGTAAAAAATTAAATTTTTGAATAGATATTTTCCACTCTCTTCCTTGCGTTCTAGAATTTACAAATTTTATATATTGAAAATGCACTGTTTTAATACTGAGAATTTATCAGTTAAATCCGTTGATTTAATTGAATTTTAATCCCATACATAGGGCATCACCTGGTAATGGAATTAAAGAAAAATTATTGCAAAATTCCATATTTTTATAATAATTAATTACAAAAAAAAGATAATTATAATTTAAAAAATACTCTTTTTTGCTTATTAATACAGCATGTTTTTTTAAAAGATAGTTTTATTTATTTTACATATTTTTTCACACCTACAATACATATCATCGCAATTAGTTCTATAGTTTTTTTTAATGGACATCGATGACTTACATCGATGTTGGATAGCATTACTTGGAAAAACAACTATTGAAAAAAGAAATTATGAAGAGCCTTTGCAAAATACTGTCATTAAAAATCTATGTCTTTGCTTTTTTTCAAATATAGAGAGTATTAATTGAATGTTTCGAATAAATAAAATGGGCAGAAAATAAAATAGGAAAAAAATAAAATGGGCAACCATTCGAAATTCATCTTCCAATTTAAATGTAATATTTTTTTTATTTCCTTAAATAAGCAAGAAATATTTATATCTTCAAAGAACATTACATATATTTAACAGAAAAACTTCGACCAGCTCCCGCGTTTAATTGTCATCAGCTATAAATTATAGAACAAAGAACATAATTACAGATATTTCAAATGCATTATAAATTCGACATCATGACAATCGGCTCAAATTTAAAATAAAGCAAAAAAGAAAGGTAAGTACTCAAAAAATTTGTAAATATACATATTTAGGTTCGTCACAAAAAATAAAAAAAGCGAAATAGAAAATTTAAATGCAGTTTAGTAAATAATCCCTCGCATAAATGAAAACAATAAAGATGTAATTGTCGTTATTATAAACAAAATGATGATTATAGTTCAGTTTGTTCAAAAATGTAGAAAGAAAAAGAAAGAGAACCAGATTTCAATCTACCATCTTCCAGTTGAGAATAAAAGTAAATTCAATCAAACTACAAGGTCGAATGGAACATAAATCAATAACTAGTGAGTAATGATGGTGATTTAAAAGCCGCGGAAGTAAATTTTTGAAAAGTAAAATAAACGCCGTGTTTGTTATTTTTTATGCATGTACCTTAAAGCTGAGTGCATATGGCAACCATGATAAACTTGGCGGAAATCATTCTTGCAATTCGCCAAATAAAAAGTTCGTGTAAGGTAAGAGCGACTTAATGAATGTGTATATACTGAATACTGTGTATATACTGAATTCTTACTTCTTATTATTGCAGAGTTATAATCAATTGTTAGGTTTCAAAGTAATAATGATGTATATTGGTATATTTTTTGTAAATTGCATCATAGAAAATGCATGCGGAAAAAAATCCAGGATTTCGATCTTATGAATCTTATAGACTGCAACTTCTTAAACTGTATACTTCTACTAAAAAAATAATTAAAAAAACTCTGTAAAATGTTTTAAAATTTAAAATTGTAGTTAAACTTTTAAGTGAAAATTAATCAAAATGTAATTTTGTTCACTAATTCGCATCTTATAGCATAAAATTTATTTTTGCACTGTAAAAATGATATGATTTTATATTCGTATAATTCCTTTCTCTAAAGTAACAATTTTCTTTAAAATATTTTTTAGTATAATTTGTAGCAATACACGTCATTGTTTCAGTCACTGCATTTATACTCCCATACGTTACGACACATTTTTTGCGCTTGTTTTCATGTCATCGCTATTGTATAGCTCAATATAAATTTAAAAAATAAAATAAATATAAACGAATGCTACTACACTCCGAACTAGAGACTCAAAACTCTTTTAAATCTTTTATCTTTTATTCATTAAGTTAAATGCATAAAACGCTGCATGTAAAAATTTAAATATTTGTTTGTCTCAAAAAAAGTGAAGAAAAATATTTAATACTTTCCATCTTGGCGCTCTCCAAAAGTGCGCCAAGATGGAATCTGTATTCTCCCGTTTTTCTCCGTTGCTGCAGCACTTTATTGTATCGTTCTAGATGATGTACGATGGAGAAACAGTTTTTAATATTTTGGAATTATGCATTACTTTTAAATAAATTTGTTTCGTTTTTTTTTCTAGGACATAGCAATTGGTAATAAATAAATCAACAAATGAAAATATGTTATTAGAGGACAAATAAAATGCATTTAGGACAGGATTTCATTTTTATTGAAGCAAAGTAAAAACAAAAACTTACGAATAAAATCTTTAAAGGAATACCGGTTTTTGAAACTAAAATAGAAACATTGTTTTTTCTTATTTAACAAATAATTCATTGCTTTTCAAACTCTATTACTTTGAACGGACTCATTTCTAGATTATTCGCGGAATTAGAAGGTGTAATAATCACCCCCCCCCATCTTTCTGCTTACCAGCCCTTACCCAGGTACATCCTGATCCTGAAACGAATAGTACTATAGATATGTTGGACAAAGATCTGTCTACTACTTCCTAATTTCTTAAGATTTAACTAGGAGTGATTGGATATTAAAAAAGTAACCCCCCCCCCCCTCACATTTCAAAGAATTTCTATTTCTACATTATTGTGAAAGAGATATTTACTTAAGTCTTCATCAGATTCCCCTTTCCCTGTAAGTCCTTTATGTCAGACATATGACACTGCAATAGTATCTTTAGGGATAGTATAATATCTTATAGTAAGTAGGGACTGTAATGATATCTTTGTTTTTTAAAGAAGATTATATTCAGATTCAAATGTTGCTTAGTTGTTGCCCATAAAATTCTTCTAAATGCATATCTGTATATATTCGCCAGTTATTTCAATAGTTTTTCAACAATTATATTACCATGATTAATTTCAAATATTTTGTCACTTGCGAGTCCGATTTAAATTTTCATTTTGGATTCCTAAACTGGTGTTACATTTCATAAAAAGATTATTAAAGGGACAAATTACTCTGATTCTTTTTTTCTCTAATCTTATGTGCTCTGAATTTTAAAATTTTAAGATATTTTTTAATTTTTTTAAAAATAATCATGAATGGTTCTAAGAATTCACGGTAATTGTTAAACCTTTTGAATTATTAAGTAACCGCTAGGTACTGCTTCTTAACATGAGATTTAATTATTCCTAATCCACACTATCAATCTAAGAGACTACTATGCTTGCAGACCGAAAGTACATTAGCCACAGTCGTAACGATTCGTATTAAGCTATACGCAACTACCTGTTGCTGAGAAATCAATTTTTTAGTAACTTTATGAAACTATGATTAAACTTATCTATATTAATTATAATTAAGCTAATATAAGCTTATTTATTAAAATCAGCTATTTCATTTCAAAATTAGATGAAATGTTTATATTCAGACTTAGTGATCGAAGTTACTCCTTTTAAGGGGCGTATACAGATACGATTGCTTAGTATGTAAGTATATCCATTTAACTTGACAATCTGATCTTAATTTCATCTTAACCGTAGATAAGTAAACATTTATCTAATAGACTGCCGATTCCTGCTTCTTTTGTGAGATGTTTCCCATCTGCATCATTTACAGTATCTTCGTAACTATTATATTAAAATGAGTAATTCGAATGTAGTTATTGACGTCGAAAATTTTAATGTGAAATATCAAAGCTCCCAAAATTTAAATCCAAATTAATTTCCTGTTTGTTTGTTTTTTAAATCTTAAATGATGCGATTTTACTTTATTCTAGAATTTTCTCTCTTGATTCAAAATTATTTAATAAATTTAAGAAATTGGTGACTATACAGCATTATACATTTCTCACGGTGTCATTGCAGAGATAAAAAATCCTTAACGTCCAAGGCATTCTTCGCAAATATACCTAAGATTCTCTTTACTGAATCGACACGTGCCGTATAGATTCTCTCAGTAAAAGCGCCAATGAAAAACTCGTGCGTTTTTTTCTTGCATTCCGGTGTGAATGGACGCATTTTCACCGGTTATCACCTTGCCTAAATTATGTCTTCTAGTGGAAAAATAAATTAAATTCTAAAATTATCTTCTTGTGTACCTCACATATGAAAAATTTGTTACATTTCTATATAAATTACGAAAGATAAATTGGGAAAAAGATCAGTCAAGCACAAAATTTGTACTATTCCTCCATTTGTCCATCTAAAAAGTGCAGGATGACTAAGTACATTTGTAACTACTGCTTTTTTTTTTTTTTTTTTTTTTTTTTTTTGAGCAGAGCTAGATTTTAGCATTCAAACTTTACACTTCTTCTGAAGTGTGAACGCTATTAATAATTATATTTATATATTTTTCTAATTGCAGTATTATAATGTTTCTTTTAAAGTATCTTAATCTGATTTAATTAGGTAAAGGAAATAAAAAAAAATTCTTGTTTTAACCCGCAATCTTTAAGTCGAATAACAATTTACAATGCATATACTGGTTTAAGTTTAATTATTTAGGGTCAATCGAATTATGATTATAAAGGATAGAAACTGAATACTTAAGAATTTTGCGATAGCGTGTTTCTTTCCTTTTTTATGCTAAGAAACGAATAAACTAAAAGATTACTTAAGAAATGAAAGTGAAATCAATTTGTACTTCTAGCAGTCCAAAACTGCACTTTTTAAAGATACATGTTTAACTGAGATGCTCCATGAAATAAAACAGAAAGTGCACCAACAAGGATATCCTATTTAATAACAACTGAGCATGCTCAAATAGAACTACCGATTCCTTTCTTTCAAACTACTTTGATTTGAGACAGTATAAGCTGAATTTTGTTTGTTTGGAGTCTATCTCCGCATTTTCAAAATTAATCAAAATTTCAAATTAATTAATTTTCACAAAGTTCCGTGGAATTTGCATTGCCATTTAAACGAATATATATATAAGTCAAGTAAGAATAATTGGGGCTAACTCATTTTTATTGTATTATTCTAACGATAAAACAATCTATCAAAGTCTACTTAACAAAGGAATAATGGTACATCACATGAAGGAATGTGTAGACTAAATTACAGATATACGATACAGAAAAGATAGACAGATATTTAATATAGAATGCAAAATTCTCAATTGGAAGTACATTTAAAATGACATATTGGGTGAAAACGCTGTTATAGGAGATTGGAAATTCCTGCTTAATTGCTGCTTTATTTTATGACACTGAAGTAATGTCATTTTAATTTTTGCAAAGCTAATTTGATGAAAAGGAGGAAAATTTTCTATAAAAGGCAAAGAATGATATTAATTTCTTTATGTGCTTTATGTATTTTCGCTTTTAGAAAATTTTGAGTAAGGTTCTTCAAATTTATTTATTTATTTTGCTTCATACTTTTGTACTTTTTGGTATGATTAACAAAAAGTATTGTCACCTTTTTAGAAATATAACCACAAGATTTGGGCGAATTTAGTCATTTTGCCCTTTATCTTCGTCTGATAAAATGTTTTTTTTAAATTTAATTTTGTCAACTTATCTTTTAAAAAAACTTTAAAAAAATAAAGGAGGGGGAAAAAAAAAGAAGGAAATTAGACAAAAGGATACTTCGTAGGTATCATCGTTAAAACCCGCAGTAAGAAAGTTGCATATCCATTCGTGTGTATATCATTACAGTTATACAAATACATTAGTTATAAACGTAGAGTTATACACGTGCTTTTATTACCAGAATAGCAAATTCTGTATAAAATTATAGAAAAAAATCCTGCACATGTGTCTTTTTTTTTTTATATGTATCAAACACGGAATAAGCTGGAAATATAATATTTTGCACATTATCTTGATTCCAAAATTAAATATCTATACCAAATTTCAGATTCACACGGCCAAAGGAAAAAGATCCAAAATACATGTTTTATTCTTAAATTAACAACTCCGTCTCCCAAGGAGAAATCATTCACTTTCATTTAAGTTGTTTTATAAAGTTTGATAAGATATTAATATTTACAGGCTCTATTTTTTTAAATTTCGATTTTTTTTTGTAAACATTGCCAAAAGAAAAGAGATTATAATTTAAAATTTAATCGCCATTAATTGATCCTTCATTCATCTGCAACAATTGCTGTTCCAATCTGCTCAGAAAATCGAAGTTCTACTTTATTAAAAATAAAATTTTTAACCGTAAAATTCTCTCTCTCTAACTGTTGCGGATTTAGCCATTTTGCAACCCTAAATATTGCACATTATAAAGCTGCTCTTAATAAGATGGTTAATTTAGTTTTAGATTTCAATACATTTTTAAATTAATCAAAATATTAATGAATTAATTTACGTTAATATTTTATTTTAATGACTTCGTGAAGATGCATAATTTTATTAATAATTAAATATGTAGATTGATTCATAACATTTGAACGAAATTATATTTAAGCAAATGCATGTTATTTATAACTAAGAAATAGGTAGAAATCTGATCAATTATGCTAGACTAAGTATTAATCTTATCTTAATATTTAATAATTTATAAAATTTGTATGTTTTAAAAATTGATTTTGATAATAACATTTCTTTAGTGGTCTGGATGCTGCCTTAGCCAGTTACCCAGCCGGAAATCCATCATTGCTCCCTATATGTTTTTAGCTAAATTTGTTTTGTTGATAATAAAACTTTTTTGATCTTTAAATCGTTCATAATCCTAGATAAATCTCATTTCTGTGGTCGAATATCTTTTTCTGAAATTATACTTCATTAGATAAATAAAAAGAAAATGTATACTTCTCTTTTTTTTTACAGAAGAAATAATGCAAAAATTAATTGTAAGGAATTCGCCAAAGAAAGCCTAAATCGCCAAATGAGTTGGGCTTATCTAAATTGAAACGTCATGTTGTTGGAAGGGAGGAGACTTGCCTATTCTTGGAAATAGCGTCCATCCGTTGATCAAGCAATTGCTAGGAACGGACCACGGGATCTTAATCGCGGCAGGTAAAGCAAGCCTATTCTGCCTACGGGCCCATTGCGGCACGCGGCCTCAACCACTTGGGTGGCCAATGTCACGTGACGTTTCATTTCTATCTATCCCTCCCTCAGGGCAATTCAGCTCTTCCAAAACTCTATCTCCTTGTATGGTTCAATAGAAATGGACTCTTCTGTTTTGAATCGCTAGGATCGGATGGGATTCATTCGTAGGATGTTAAAATCGAAAAATATTTTTATGAGGTATATTGGCTATCAATAGAGACAAATTACAAATTAAAAACATTAAAAAAAGACTGACAGTGTTGGGGATGGAAAAATAAGTAGTCAGACGGTATACATATTTAGATTTGTTATGTGATTGTGATGTCTGGTTCCATTAAAAAAAATACCCGTAGAACAGAATCCATATGTAAAGAAACCTTATTAGAACATTTTCATGTGTACAAGGATTTTTCCTTTTCGATTCATTTCAAAGCTAAAAAATAAATCTTAGATTCACATACATAGGGCAGTGTCCTCTGATGCAAATTCCAATGTGTTTCTTATCCAAAATAACACTTATTTTAATATTTTTCATGCATCATTTTCTATAATGAAATTTGTAATATACAATGTTATTTTTTAATTAGACATGAAAGTGAAAAAAAAATAGCAATAAATCATGACCAAATTAAAAAAAAAAATTCTGACTCTATTTATAATCCGACGTATCATGAACAATCTAACCGAATTACATTTTAAATTTGTACAGCTGAGACTTGATTATAATGTGGCCATAGAAATTTTTTTTATTAATGTAAGCTGATTTATTTGAATCAAAGAAGGAAATTTCAAAATTACTTAAAGTATAAAAGGTTATAAAAATAATATAATCACATTTGATTCTAGATAAAGCCATTATAAAAGTTATAAAAAGTGTTAAAATAGCATGCTTTGATGGAAGAAAAAGAATTTGCTTATTTGATAATAGTTACCAAATCAGCTATAGCTAACGAAAAATAAATACAAAAATATGAAAATAGATAGAAAAAAAGTATGCTTATATTCATGTGACCTCCCCGTTGATATAATTTATGAATTTGCCGCTCATTCGGCAGAAAAAGAAAAAGACCGTGATGTCCGATAAAAGCAAAAATAATTGATCAGTAAGATGACATGCGTTGTTATACCAGTCATAAGATTGTGACCTTACATAAATTGATTACATTTTCTGAAAAATCGCTGCACGTTGTCAATGTTCTTCATATTTTTTTTTATGATTATTCCATCAATATCGATTCTATCAATGTGAAGCAAATCTTCTGCTGATTTATCTCACCTTTCTATCAAAACTGTCAGCCCAAATACTTAAGAACTTAGGGGGAAAAATGTGTCCCATTAATTACATGCACTTCTCTTAATTTAATCCGCGTTATATTTTTACTGAAATTAATGAAATAAATGAATGTCAAGTTTATTACATAAAAATCATCATGGTTTGAAAACGGGGATATCATTAATTCAATTAATTTGTTTGACATCATTCAATAATAATTGGAAATTCAATAAATTGGAATATAATTAGTATTCATAATATCAATTTAATTTACTTTTTCCGAAGTGTGGTTCTAGAATTTCAATAAAGACAAAAGTATTTTTTTTTCCTGACAGTTTTACGAAAACCGATTAACAGCTAGACTCATAGAAAGAAGTTATCATCAAACATGAAATTGAAAATTTCAGAGCAAATTAAAATAATTTAATGTTGCTTAAAAATAAAGATTATTATAAGGTAACTTCCTAAAAATTATTTCGATATCTTTTCGACTCTTATATTAAAAATTGAAACGACGAAATTCCCGGAAAATTCAGTCATTCAATTAAAATTACAATTTTCTAAGCTCCGGAGTTTTTCTTTCCTTTGAGCTATTAGCGAATTTTGAAAATTTAATATCTGAAAGTTGAAACTATATTTACTTAAGACTTATCTGAGAGATAATGGAAATCAAACAGTAAAATTTTCGCAGACATATTTTTTGTTAATCACGTGTAATTAGCTCAAAAATTTATTTCTAAACGATTACCAACATTTCCTTGTTAAAATTTTGATGATCTTATGCAATTAAGGATAACTGGGATTTTTTTAATCGCATATTAAAATCGTAGTTTGGCTACGAAAATATGCTGTCGTTCCGAGGAATTTCAAGAATTGTGCCAAACTGAGCTCGGAATTGAGTGGAAAGTTGGTTGCCAGGGCTGTTGAACTCTCGGATATCTTTCTCTAATCGTTGGAATATTCAGAAAATTATTCTCTTCGTCTATCTGTTTTTTTCTTCAAGTGTTTTTTTATCTGTCTGGTATATATATATATATAAAAGTGAAATGATCATCAAAAAATTCCTATTCGAAATTTTTAAAAGTCTCCGTGTTTCAGACCTCCGAGGAAAAAAAAAGGGAGAGATATTTTTCATATAATGTTTGGTTGCCTGTTTGCGAACCTAAAACGTAAAAAGCTATGCCGATAGCATTGTGAAGCAATTTGAAAACCAAAGTCTAAACGATCAAAATTTGGACGAAATGTGTCACTGAGATATAAATCCTTTTTTTATATATTCGAGTACAAGTGAACACAATAACTGTTAGTATGCAAAGAAGTAAATAAATGATTTGTAATCTTTTTTTCAACATAATTAGAAATCTGTTTTATTTTTAGACCAAATCCTTCCTATGTTTGAGTGTTTATCGGTCTATTTGTTCGTACGTATCTGACGAAACACAACAAATAAATGAAATTCTGCAAGTTGACTTGATACTATAATTGATATTATATATTAGATCCAACAAGGTGATACATAATATAACTCAATTCTCTTCACTGCACTGGAAGCTAAACACTCAACATTCCGAAATGTATGTAAGAAAGTCGAAGGGGAGAACAATCCTTTATGTTCTTGTTATAAATCCATTTTTTCATCTATAGTATGTTTTAGGAAGAAAAAATTATTTTTTCCTGCACGTATTTAAATTAGGGCAATCATGTCAGACGGAGAAAGAACGGATAAAAACTTTCTCATTTAATGTTCTTAATATATATATATCTTTTATTTTTATTAATATGATAAAATTTTAGCAGCCTTTTTTTTCTTTGAATTATGTAATGTAAAAATAGCTTCCACGGAATGTAGTGGCTGATACAATTCAGTCAAACGAATAAAGCCTCAAACATTAATTATCATGAGACGATGCTTCGGGTTGGAGATTCAAATTTTCTTCCCCTCCCCCCTCCCACTGCCATTAGATTTTAAAATAAAAGTTTTAAAAATATATTTTGCAACTGTGTTCGTCTCAGCATTATTAAGCCTTTAAGGCGGAAATAATTCATTTCATATATAATATAGCAATGGGATATGCAATTCAAATGAACTAACATGAAATTAAAATTTAATAAGCTTAAATGAAATAAAATTAAAAGAAAAAATATCAAATAGAAAATAATTTGTAATGTTTACGATAGTGTTTATATTTTTCGACTGGAAGTATTCTACTTAAAGGAAAACTAAAGATCTTAATCTTTACAAATAAATTTTACATGAATTTCAAAATTTAGCTGATCTTTCAAATGCTGCTTATTTCTTAATTGATTCTGTCGCTTAATTCCTTATAAATTAAGCAATTAAAATCATTACAACTTCCATTTTAATGACAAATCTATAAAGAGAAATCAAAAGTAATATTTTGAATACTCATTTATTGAACTTGATTTGTTTCTCACATGGAAAAATGGAATTATGATGTCAGTTTTTCCCTCACTTTCTGATTTATTAGACTTTTTGAGCTTTACAATTGCTCGTTCTTGATATCCATATAACATTTCAGAGCTCAATTAAAAATAAATTATTTAATTTTATACAATTTTTATTCATTACGAAATAGAAGTAAATGTGAGATAATTGAGTTGCGAGATAGTTCAACAATTATAATGATCAGTTGTAGAATAATTTAAGATTAAAAATTAAATACAGTAGAAATTAAAAAGTACAAAAAAAAAGAGGGAGAGAGAGAGAAACTCAGCTTTTATTAACTACTAGCCGCCTTTGGCGACCAGCCGGTAAGCCAGTATTACTGCTCGCTACAATTTTTAATTAAATATTTTAAGTAACTGGTCTCTTAAAGGATTCTCAAAGAAAATATTTTTAATCTTCAAATTTTGATAGCCATGCCAAACTTATACTGTTTAGATCGTTTCGTTCAATTTACTATATATATTTAGCAAATTTGTTGTCATTTCCGGCAAAACTTTAACTTTAATTTAAAATGCAAATGATGAAATTGCAATTAATATTAAGATATTTTTTAATAAAACCAAGCATTTTATTTTATTTATCATCTTTATTGTTATTAATTAATTATTATTATTATTGAATGTGAGTATTGCAAACAGAATCGCTCGGTATTTAAGTCTTATGTTAACTACAAAATATTTTTCATAATTTATGTAATATTTCAAACAATAATTGAACAAAAATTTCCGAGATTCAGCATAAAATTCAGTTTTTAGTTTTGCTTTCAAAAGGATTGAAATGAAATCAATAATAATATTTTGTTCCGGCCTATAAATATATTTCAAAAATTATGAAATCTAAATTTAATGCAGTAAGGTACCATATTCTGTGAAATATTCTGGACACACCAAATTTTAAATAAATGAATGAATATTTCTATTTTCCACGATCAACTAAGACGTATTTATGAAGTTTTAAATGTTAAAAATTTAGAAAAACTCAACATTTTCATAATCTTAGGCCAATTAATCTTGAAAAACCTGTGCGCTAATTGGCGTATTTTCTTTGAAGCGATCGATGGAAAATCTAAAATTATCCTTTTTTTATTGAATAGTGAAATTCAAATCTTCATTAATCAGTCAGTTTAAGTGATTGGAAATTAACTCTTAAAAGTCAGTGATTTAGTTGATTAGAAATTAACTATATGACCACCATAAAATTTGTGCTTTCTCTTGCGGTGTATGCATTCTCCTTAATATCCGCTTGAATAAAACATGACATACAAAAGTATTACATAGAACAAACACATCAAAAGTAAACATAACATTTCAATAGTTGCCAAAAACAAAAGAGAGAAAAATGCAATTAATAAGCAGACGATATTTAGAAAAGTACAGATATTTAGACTGGAAAATGAAATTATCTGAAATTAAAAACACGCGCAGACGATATTTACAAAAGTAAAAATATTCAAATCTGAAAAGGAAAATATATGAGTTATTTCATCAATAAATGCCATAAGTTTGTTTATATCTTCATTATTTTGTGAGTCATTAAATATCAAAATGGGTCCGGGACTAAATAAACACCCTGTATAGAGAGTGTAAAAGATCATAAAATAATTTTTCTTGAATTTATTTTTTAGAAAAATTAATATTTCATGTTTGTTTCCTTTCCTACAGACACGTGCCGAAAATTATATTTTTGCAGATTTCATTTCCAAAAAGATTTAATTTATTTTCAGTTAGAGCTTTAATCAATGTGATGGCAACACTTTGAAGAAAGCTAATTTTTTCCCATGAATACGAAACGTGCTCGAACAGCTTAAATTTTATTTTTATTTTGTACGACGAAAAATTGTTGAAAAATATATTTTAAATATTTATTTAAAAATTCATTAAAAATATAAATTTAATTTTAAGGTTAAAACATTGGTATAATTTAAAAGATAAATTTTTGATCGTTAACTTCATGTAAAAATCTTTTTTGTGCGGTAATATTTTCGGAAGTTATAGCAGAAACTCACCAAAATTTAGCTTAATTTTTAAATAAATAAAATTCTAATTAAAAATTATAAAAAATAACCCCCAGGTGCACATTCCCGGCCTCCAAGGTATACAAGTGCCAAATTTGGTAGCTATAGGTTGAATGGTCTGGCCTGTAGAGCGCCAACATACACACATACACACACACACACATTGAGCTTTATTATAAGTATAGATTAAAATGCAAAAATATTATTTTTCCTTTAAATATCTGGTGGTCGAAGTGAAATTCTATAAGTATGAGGGAATACATTAAGAGAAGCAATCGCTATGATTATTATAAAAAAAAGGTAAATTCATAAACATTCATTATAAATAGTTTAAATATTATTTTTAAAATCCAATTTAAAGAGTATTGCAATCAGTTTTTCATGGTTTCATGACTTTTTCTTGAACTCCAGATTTTAATTGCTAACTGTACTTTTAAAACGCTTTTTTATCCTCATGTTTCTTTTTTATACATGCGTAGTATTCTGATTTTCTGTAAAAAGAATTTTTGAATAAGACTTTACTTCTTAATTCAATATATTACAGCAAAAAAAAAAAAAAAAAAAAAAAAATTTTTTAAAAAAAAATAATAGAAAACAAAAAAAAACTTGAAATTATTGATCAGATTTTTATTATTTTTATAGGTCTGTCTTATATTTATATATTTATTACTGTTTTTCTACAATTGGTGATATTGTTTATAGACCAATTTATCATTACCAGGTTCAAGATTTAAAAAAAAAAAAAATCCAAAACCCTATTTAATTAAAAAAAAGTAGGCTTAATTTTACCAAATTTGGCATGCAATTAGTTTTACGAAGGTAAATGCTCATTGTGAAAAAAAATTTCAAAATTTTATTTAATTAAGGCTGAAGTGAAATTAAGTAACCGCTTAGATCAAGGCATTTGGAAGCATTATGTTCAAATACACACACACAGATAAATATTTTTCTGAGATTAGATTTCCATTAAAATTTGATATATGCCAATACTTTTGGTTTTAATAACACTTACTAACCTTTACCCATCAAAACGGTGCCACTAACGAATTATGGTCAACACTGATGTATTTAAATAATAATAAAATTGCCTTCTCTCTTGGAAATGTTTAAAATGTGCAGATTTATCAAAATCTTGGGGGCGAATTGTTTAATGATTATAACATTTTCTCTTTGCATATTTCACACATGAAAAAAAAACAAATAAATAAAATTAAAATAACAAATAAAAATATTTTGAAAAAGGGAGGAAAATATTCTTATAATCACTTAATATTCAATAGACCAAAAAATTAGATACTTACATGATAGTGATGAAAATTTTATAAAAAAAAAGCACAAGTAAAAGAGGAAAATTCGGGAATTACAGATGTTTCTATCTTATAAGGTGTTCTATACTTGATTACAAGTTTTAATTTGTGAAAATAAATCACATTTAATTGTTCTATAGAACGATTAAAATATAATATAAAATGCATGAACAGGGATTTTTGAGAATTAAGTTAAACCACAGTGCCTCTAAACGAGAATTTACAAAATGCGCAACTTAATAAAATGGTCTGATGGTTATTTAATGAACTATATAATTTAATCATAAAAAAGTGGTTTTCATCTATACTTATAATAAAGCTCAATGTGTGTGTATGTGTGTGTGTGTGTGTTGGCGCTCTACAGGCCAGACCATTCAACCTACAGCTACCAAATTTGGCACTTGTATACCTTGGAGGCCGGGAATGTGCACCTGGGGGTTATTTTTTGGAATTTTTAACTAGAATTTTATTTATTTAAAAATTAAGCGAAATTTTGACGTGTTTCTGCTATAACTTCCGAAAATATTACCGCACAAAAAAGATTTTTACATGAAGTTAAAGATCAAAAATTTATCTTTTAAATGATACTAATGTTTTAATCTTAAAACAAAATTTCTATTTTTAATGAATTTTTAAATAAATATTTAATATGTTTTTCAATAATTTTTTCGTAAAAAATAAGAATTAAGATTAAGCACGTTTCGCATTCATGGGAAAAAATTAGCTTTTTTTCAAAGTGTTGCCATCACATTGATTAAAGCTCCAATTAAAAATAAATTAAATCTTTTTGGAAATGAAATCTGCACAAATATAATTTTCGGCATGTGTTTGTAGGAAATGAAACAAATATGAAATATTATTTTTTCTAAAAAATAAATTCAAGAAAAATTATTTTATGATCTTTTACCCTCTCTATACAGGGTGTTTATTTAGTCCCGGACCCATTTTGATGTTTAATGACTCATAAAATAATGAAGATATAAACAAACTTATGGCATTTATTGATGGAATAACTCATATATTTTCCTTTTCAGGTTTGAATATTCTTACTTTTGTAAATATCGTCTGCTCGTGTTTTTAATTTCAGATAATTTCATTTTCCAGTCTAAATATCTGTACTTTTCTAAATATCGTCTGCTTATTAAATGCATTTTTCTCTCTTTTGTTTTTGGCAACTATTGAAATGTTATGTTTACTTTTGATGTGTTCGTTCTATGTAGTACTTTTGTATGTGATGTTTTATTCGAGCGGATATTAAGGTGAATGCATACACCGCAAGAGAAGGCACAGATTTTATGGTTGTCATAGAGGCAATTTCCAATCAACTAAATGACTGACTTTTAAGAGTTAATATCGAATCACTTACACTGACTGATTTATGAAAATTTGAATATCACTATTCAATAAAAAAAAGAATTTTAGCTTTTACATCGATCGCTTCAAAGATAATACGCCAATTAGCGCTCAGGTTTCTCAAGATTAATTGACCTAAGATTATGAAAATGTTGAGTTTTTCTAAATTTTTAACATTTAAAACTTCATAAATAAGTCTGAGTTGATCGTGGAAAATAGAAACATTCAGTCATTTATTTAAAATTTGGTCTGTCAAGAATATTTCTCAGAATATGATACCTTACTGCATTAAATTTAGACTTCATAATTTTTGAAATATATTTATAGGCCGGAACAAAATATTATTATTGATTTCATTTCAATCCTTTTGAAAGCAAAACTAAAAGCTGAATTTTATACTCAGTCTGAGAATTTTTTGTTGAATTATTGTTTGAGATATTACATAAATGACGAAAAAATATTTTGTAGTTAACATAAGACTTAAATACCGAACGATACTGTTTGCAATACTCACATTCAATAATAATAATAATTCATAAATAACAATAAAGATGATAAATAAAATAAAACGCTTAGTTTTATTAAAAAATATCTTAATATTAATTGCAATTTCATCATTTCCACTTTAAATTAAAGTTGAAGTTTTGCCGGAAATGACAACAAATTAGCAAAATATATATTGCAAATTGAAAGAAACGATCTAAACAGTATAAGTTTGGTATGACTATCAAAATTTGAAGATTAAAAATGTTTTGTTTGAGAATCCTTTAAGAGACCAGTTACTTAAAATATTTAATTGAAAATTGTAGCGAGCGGTAATACTGGCGAACCGGCTGGTCGCCAAAGGCAGCTAGTAAAGAATAAAGGAAAAATGTATGAATTGTCCCTTTTAATTGAGATTTCTAAGCCGCTAGAGATAGAAATAAAATTCTAAGAAAAAATGCTGTCAATGCCGTAAAAAATTATATTGCATGTTGTTTTAATCAACAAACGATTACAAAAAAAATTAAGATTAAATTTTCGCACAGTCTCCATGTAATCAAATATATTTATGTTTTTTTCCTACTCTAACATTTTTTTAAAAAATTGGAAATTCCGTTCTTTTAGCTCAAAGCGCTTTTGAGTTATAATGCTAACAACCAGACAGACAGAATTAAAAAAAAAAGCGTTTTTCTGATTCAAGGAGCCTTGAAATGAAGAGATTCATCAAAATTTCGAGGCCGTATTTTTTAACTATTACTGAACTTTCTCTTTCTATACTTCGTATACATCAAAGTTAAAAAAATGAAATTTGGTTTCAGATTTTAAAAATAATATAAAATATAAAATATTATTATATTCTGAATCAAATTTAGAAAAATTTGCCAAAGGGAGGAGGTATTTTTTCAAAATGCATACGAATTTTTCCACTATGAATGAAAAAGAAACACTTTTACTTTTGTTGGAAAAACGAAAGAAGGATCCCTTTCCACCTAAATAATATGCAGGCATTAATACTGAAATATAAGACAGATCTATAAAATTGAGTCTCTAATTCGTACCTCTTTGATTCCGAAACCGACGCTTCACTGAGAAGTCTTCTTACCCCTAATCTATTTCTAAGACTATCGATTCTTAACTTCTAAAGGGTTACAGAGATATAGAAACTCCTAATAAAAAAGTTGTTCTTTATGGTAAGATAATTATTTGTTTACTCCAAAGATTTTTTTTACCTTCTGTAATTAAGATATTACAATTAAATGAATCTTTCCTCCTCCTGTTTTGAGTGTGAAGAATGTCTACGAAGTCATCCCATATTTTCACCTCTCACTTAAACATATTGTTACAAACCTGCAATTCGGCTTCCCAGCATAGTTTGTACCATCATTGGAAAGAAAGTTTTACAGACATCTGAATGGGACGGAGTCCAGGTGTGCGTCGGAGGTCCCAGAGCTTGACGACAAACTTGGCGACCATTTGGCGACTTGGCGACGAATTTGGCGATTTTGGCGCAGAAATAGATAATACCCGAAACTTCGAGAATTTTCCCGATCCGTCCAGTAGGAACCGAGATACGTCTCGAACGTTCCTGATTGGTTGAGAGGCGTCTAGCCCCGCCTCCTCAGACCTATAAAAGGAAGCGGCCGCCGCAGCCAAAGGAGACGACGGAGTAGTCCGAAGACGGAGCGGAAAAGCCAGTAGTCAGAGTGGACGGAGTGGTCGAAGAAGAGTAAGCGGAATCGACGGAGCGAAGTCAGTAGTCAGAGTCGGAGAAGTAGAAGACAGAGTAGTCGGAAGCGACTGAGTCAAGCTAGTGCTGAACTGAGCTGTGCGCTACTGTCTGCAGTAGATTCTGGTTGTATGCTGCTGTGTGTGCTGTTGTATGCTACACGTCTCAGGTGAAGATAATCGTCTTCTGTGCTGTATATAGTTGTCGCTTTGTGCTGTCCTGTGTCTCTTCGTGTAAATAAACGTCGTTGTTTTATTTTCTACTACCGTCTGCTGATTGAGCGTTCTACACACCATATCACTCCCACTATCCAAACGAACTCCGGTAAAGAAAATTTCGTAACA
>JAPMOR010046012.1:268670-448150 GCA_026543865.1 Argiope aurantia | reverse complement strand
CAATAAATATATTTAATTTATTTTATTTTCTAACGTGGACTTCTTTATCATATTCTCACAAATGAAGTATACAAAAGAAAGGTATTATAACCGTCAAAAAAAAAAAAAATCAAATTCCCCATGTTTTAGACCTTTATGAAAAGTGCAGTTTTGGAATTTCTTCTGTCAGTCGCTCTGTGTATTTGTTTATGAGCACGATAACTCATTAACACTTTGATCTGTCCGGAAGAAATTGGATACATGGTCTCTTAGTCAAATTTATAAATTTCCGTCAAATTTTGAACGAAATTCATTTAGAGGAATTCTGCCTGTCCGACAGTTCGATTACAAATAAAAAACTATAATTACTAAACGTAAAATGTTAGATAGAAAGATTTATTACACAAGCTTAACATCTAAAATGTAGATTCTTATGAAATTTTGAAATAAATCTGTCTATAAAAGGGTTGATTAGGCGTACTTTAGTGGACATGTAAAGGCGCTAACTTTAAAATATAATGAATTAAATATGAGAGGTATTTAAGTAATACACACAATTTTGAGCACGGTAATAAAAAAAGGCAATGAATGAAAACCCTCTGAAACGGAAATGAAAGTAGTGGCAATTTATCATTTTTCACTATAACTGCCATTCATTTTGAAGCATTGTCTCCCAGTGCTGGGTCAATTTGAAAATCCCGGTTGGTACGAGTCGGCTACGAGTTAATGCACTGTTGCACGGTTTGCTTGATGTCATCGTCAAATTTCTATTTACCGAGGAACTTTTTCATGGGTCCAAAATCCGAGGGTTCTAAGTCGATGCTGCTTGATGGATGCTACGAAACTTCTAAACCTTTTTTTGAAGTTTTCCTTCGATCGTGTAATCAAATTTTAGAACAAATTTGCCAACAACGAACAAACAAGACGTGTTTTTTTTTTTTTTCAAAGTTATACTCACGAATCTCCTCAAAAAACTAAGAACCTAAATAGAAAATTTAACTTATTTGTGACCATAATTTAAATTCATGGAATTACATGCTCATTTAAATAGGAAAATATCAGATATATTTTATTTTTTAATTTATTTGCATGCGCGTTACCACTTTCATTCATCAAAAATAATACATGCAATTTTTGTGTATATTTCAATTAAATATGCTTATATGTATTTTGATTATGGCAACTTATCTTGACTTGAATAAAAACAAATTAAAAAAATAGTGTAAATCGCAGAAAAATATTGCTTGGCGATTTCATTGACGTACATTGTACGAAGAAGTCGAAGGGAATATATTTTCGATTAAAAAACAAATTAACTGCCTTATCGTATTAAAATATATTATAGTATAGTAATATCGTCTATTCGAATATTACTATACTACAGAATTTTGAAAAAAAATTTCAACTGTTATGGATATTTTTACATTATCGTATACTAATATATTGTTGCAATTGTCAAAAAATTCAACATGAATGTTTTGATAAATTCTCACTGTTCACGAGAATGTCGCTTAACGCCAAACTTGGCAATTTTAAAATTACGGCAACCTCTTTACCCGCCCTTCCAGTCGAGTCTTTCAGAGGTTCATTAGAACGTTGACTCGCATCGGCTCCCCAGCCCCCACAGAAGCTGTAAACAACTTCAGTTTGTAAGGCTTAACAAAGCCAACCGCAATGCAACACCGCAATCAGCCATGTATTATATGAATTACTCACCGCAAAAGGAGTGTATATAGCGTAAATAAAGAAGTTTAAGCAAAAGTACAGTCCACTGCTCACTTCGAATCAACATATTTATGGTCCGTCGAGCCGGAGGAATTACTAGTAAAAATAATCATGGCTGATGATCAAAGAGCAAAAATCATATCTCTTAACAGAAAGAGAGGTAGTATAAAATCCTCTTTAACAAAGCTGAACTCTTTTATCGAAACGGATGATTCAAAGGACTCAATAGTGTATCAAACTAAACTGGATAATCTTCTCAGGATTAAACAAAACCTAGAACAGATTAAAGAAGAGTACGTCGTCACAGCCGAGGATTCCGAATTACAAGAATTGAAAGATTCGGTAGAAGAATTAGAAGAACAGTGCGAAAGACTAGAGGCAAGCCTTAAGAAAATATTAGCCTCTAATAATGAACTTTTATCTACTTCGAACTGTAATTCTCATTCTAATGAAGCATCAAGCAAAACAGAAAGCACTAGTTTCAGACTGCCTATCTAAGTTTTCTGGTCATTACCAAGACTGACAGAATTTTAAAATTCAATTTGAAAATATCATTGACAATAATGATAAATTCATTGAAAATCAAAAATTATATTATTTATAATCAATTCTTAGTGGTGCAGCCGCAGAAATAGTGGCAGTAGAAGAGAGCTATAGCAGTTTGAAAAGCGCTCTGAAAGAAAGTTTTGATAATAAATGCTTATGCGTTCAAAGCCATTTCAATGACATTTTAGCTTTAGAAATCCATACATCCGATTCAGCAAAAGGTTTACGAGCTTTTGTGGACAGTTGTCTTAAACATGTTCGAGCTCTTAAAATTATGGGTTTAGAACAAAACTCTTTTTCCGAATCATTATTGATCAATATTTTGATGAAAAAACTAGATAGAGAATCAAGAAGACAATTTGAACTTTCTTTGGTGTCATCTAATTTACCTACATGGCGCGAATTCATTGAATTTTTAGAGAAAAGGTGTCTTGTCCTTGAAAACATTCAAGGTAGCCTCAAGGTAATCAAAACCGCAACAGGAATCATATAAAAGATCACATTCATTTTTTGTAGGAAATGATTCAAAGAAAGTGTGTATCGCATGTAATAAGTCTTTACATCCTTTATTTAAATGTGAAGCATTTTTAAAATTAAATCCTGTGTCCAGATTCAATATGATCAAAAATACGCATTGTACTAATTGTTTATCGGATTCTCATAAAACGAATCATTGCCGCAGCAATCACCGTTGTAAGATCTGTTCTTGCTTTCATAATAGCCTTCTTCATAATGATTCTTTTACAAGAAACAAAAAACAACAGCCACCAGCCTCAACAAATAAATCTAGTAATTATCAAAATACTTAAGATTCTAATTCAAAAGCTTTAGCTCAAACAGAAATATCTCCTTCTTTCTGTTCGCAAGATCAACGAAAGACAAAAAATGCAAATTCATCTATTTTAGTTACTATTATTGTTTATATTAAAAACGCTGCTGGTCAGAAAATACCTTTGCGAGGCATTTGTGACACTGGGTCTCGGAATTCCTTTATCACTACAGAAGTCATAGAGCTGAGATACTTATAGAGGGAGTGCAACCCTACTTTGGTGTAGGACAAGATAAAATCATGTGACTTGTGACAAATCTCTGTTACCGCATTCTCCGTTCCCCATTATATTTCAATGGCAGATTTTTTTCTCGCTTTTAACTGTTGGATTTTATAACTTATTTAAGCCATGGTTAACTATTGCTGCTCAATTGGATGCAAAGAAAAAGCTTCCATGGATAGTCCTGTATCATTTCACAGATTATGTACAATAAACATGTTCTGTTTATATCCATTTTAAGTCAATTTAAAATTTCGTAACCTCCATCACTGAGTGATTTTGGTGTTAAAACTGAATAATATTTCATAGTTTGGTTTAGTTATTGTATTAAATTTATTTAATTTGTTATTAAGCTTCATTTAAACTGATGTAACTGCATATATTTTGTTATTTGCTTTATTTTAATCTCGAATGTGTTGCAAGTGCTTGGCTGCAAGCTTGGCGTCATTTTTTCTCGCCAATACAAGTGTTTACATAAAAACACTATTGGTAATGGTAAAAAAAAAAACACTATTGACCGATTAATAATTGTGTATTTATTTTAGTGCAAATAAAGTTCCTTATTATTTCCAATATGTTTTTTTATTATAAATATTCGAATCGTATTATACCGTAAAAGATATTAAATCATCATTGTGAATGAAATCGTGAATCTAAAACGTTTTATTGAAAATGTTATATAGTAAAATTTCATAAATGTGATAGCAGTAATTGCATGATTCTATAAATTTTAATTAAGATCTAATAAGAAACTAGTGGATATTCTAAAGATAAGCCATTAAAGAAAGAAATGCTATCTTTACAGATAAAAATTTTGTCTGAATGTTAACTTTATTAATAACTTGCGATATGCACATACCCTAAAATCACTGTTTTCGTAAAAATTTCGAATTTCCTTATTATTTTGTATTAAATCAACACATTTAAGATTCCAAAAATGATATAATTTTGTTTCTGCGGTAGTTAGAAGCAAAGTTACCGTCAACACTATAAACCAGAAGCGAAATATTTAAAACTGATATTAACAACGCACGAGGTTTAAAATTGAGTTCGGAATACGATTTTGTATAATGATAGTATACATTTAGAATGTTTATTAATGAAAACATTAAAACTCAATAGTCAACCTTAAAACTTTCAAATTAGCTTATATACTAATAATGGGTTGCCAAACGAGTGCTCGAGTAGAGGTGTGGTTAGGGCACTGACGTAGCATTTAGGAGACTTGGGTTCGATTCTGAGCTAGTGTTTTTTTTTTTTTTTTTCTCTTTCTAAATTATTTCAAAATAATTTAACAGTTTTAATTAATATCTTTTTTATTTTTTATGCAAAAATAAATATTATTCAGAATATACAAGGAAAGAAAAAAAAGATCTGGGTCACTTTTATAATCTGCTTTTATTATAAAAAGTTTTTTTTTATCTGCATGGGATAATGATAAAAGTATTTGAACATGTAATGTAAAATTAAAAGATGTTTTGAGGTAAAGAAAAGAAATAAAATGTTTATTTAAAGAAGAAAACGAGTCAGTTACATTCAAAAGTGTTAGCAGAGATTTCAAATAGCGATGAATCATACGTTACAATAGCTCAGTTGCTCGTCATTCCAAAAATTACTGAATGCATTCCTTCAATAAATAAAAACTTAGAAAAACAAAGTTTACCGGATGGATTCAATTTGGCTGATCCTATGCAAGGTCAAAGGGCAACTGATATATTACTTTCAGCTTCTTTCTTTTTTGATATATTAATACCAGGGAAATATATTTCAGATAATCTGATTTTGCTGAATTCGCGTTTCGGATTTATTGCTAGCTCTGCAAAGAAAGGAGAGTCAGAAATTAATCATAAATTCTGTGGTTTTGTTACGCAGAATGATAACTTAGAAAAAATAATGGAACGATTTTGGCAAGTCGAAACATTGCATGAAAATCAATTTTCTTTAAGTGAACTAATTTGTTGTGAGAAACATTTCAAGCGAACATACAAACGCAATGAGGAAGGTAGATATATTCTGGAAATGCCAATTAAGGAGAATCCCCCTGTGTTAGGTGAATCAAAACAAATAGCGCGAAATCGTCTAGATAGTATAATTAAAAGGTTAAACAAAAATCCGCAAATGAAAAAGCTCTATTCTGAATTCATTGAGGAATATGAAGCTCTTGGTCACATGGAAAGAGTAATGGAAGATGAATTAACAGAAACCAATTATTTTTTACCTCATCATGGAGTCTACCGAGATGGATCCGCAAGCACCACCCTAAGAATAGTTTTCAATGTTAGCTCCCCTAGCTCTAAGGAGTTTCATTAAATGATTTATTGTGTAAAGGTGATGTTGTTGAGAACATTTTTGAATTAATATTAAGGTCCAGGACACACGAGTTTGCCTTTACATTTGACATGCAAAAGATGTTTCGTCAGATTTTAGTTGTGTCACATCAAAGAGACTATTTACGAATTTTATGGTTTGATGAAAACTCACATCAAGAAGTAACATTTAGATTAAAAACATATAGCACTTCATGTGCACCTCATCTTGCCATACGCACCATTAAACAATTAGCTTTAGATGAAGCGCCGGACTTTCCTTTAGCATCGGAAATGGTTTTACGCGACCTTTACATGGATGATGGAATTACAGGCGCCTCGGATATCCAAACTGCTCAAATTCTACAACACAGCTGATAAATATGTTCGCAAGAGCAGGAATGTCCTTACATAAAAGGACTTCAAACTCACAGGAACTTTTAAATAGTTTTCCAACTTCTAATCCTGAAAACACTTTTCCCATAGATGAGCAGGTCTCAAAGGCTGTTGGCCTGCATTAGAAGCCTTTCGAGGATTTATTCATATTCAAGTCAAGTATGAAAATGAATCTATGCTCACGAAACGAACAGTTCTCTCAGTCATTGTCAGACTCTACGATCCCTTGGATCTATTGTGACCAGTTATCTCTAAAATAAAGATTTTTCTCCAAAAATTGTGATTGCAAAAACTTACATTTGACGACCCCCTTCCTCCAGCCATTGGTAAAGAGTGGAGTCATTTAGTTCAATCCCTTAGAGGTATTGAGCTAGTAAAAATTCCAAGATGGATTTTAACTGAAAATTCTATAAAATTCATTCTTCATTGTTTCTTAGACGCCAGTGAAGCCGCATATGGAGCAGTTATTTATCTACAATGCATCAGTGCCAATGATACAGTCACATCTAGACTTGTATGCAGCAAATCTCGAGTCTTCCCATTAAAGTCTGTCTCCATTCCCAGATTGGAACTTTGTGGATGTCTTCTCGCCGCTCAACTAAAGGCCAAGGTTGAAAAGGCTTTACATCTACCAATTGATAGCACAGTGATGTACACAGATTCTACTATTTCCTTAGCCTGGATTCAAACACCACCACATCGTCTCAAGACATTTGTTGCAAATAGAGTGGGAAAAATACAACTGACGCAGAACAACAAATGGCAGCATGTTTCCTCCACTTTAAACCCCACAGATGTGATATCAAGAGGACTAGTTCCAGAACTGATTGACAACTATTTATGGTGGAATGGACCAACTTTCCTTCAAGAACTACCTGTTTCTGTGAACTCTGCTGACCAACAAATGATTGATGCATCTCAAGATTCCCAATTTTTATTGGAACTCAAGGACAATACCACTCACACCTTAGTGACTTTAAATTCAGATTTTCTTACTAACTTTTTCAAAATTAGAAATAAGCATGACAAATTAATACGTGTTTTCAGTTTTCTCCTCAGATTTCTAGGAAACTGCAGAAACAAGAAGATGAAGGGTTCAATCTCCTCAAAGGAAATCGAGGAAGCAGAATTTAAATTAATTTCCCTTGTACAACAAAATGTTCTTGCTGAGGACTTCAAAAATTTAGCAAGTGATAAACAGGTAAACCCTTCTAGCAAATTAAAAAGTTTATCCCATTTTTTAGAAGAAGGTTCTAATGTAATTAGAGTAGGAGGCAGACTTAGAAATGCCGACATACCATTTCAGGTAAAATTTCCTATTATTTTACCTAAAACTCATAACCTTACTAAATTAATTATGCAAAGTATTCATCTTAAAAATTGTCATATTGGAACCCAAACTTTACTTCATTTAACTAGACAGATGTATTGGCCCATTGGGGGCAGAGATATAGTTCGCAGTATTATTCATAACTGTATTACTTGTTCCCGATATAATCCTCATCTGTCTATTCAAAAAATGGGTGATTTACCGCAGAACGTAGTAATCCTTCATCACCATTCAATATTACTGGAGTAGATTTCTGTGGGCCGTTTTTTATTAAAAATAAGTTTCAAAGAAAAGGACCTCTTCAAAAAACTTATGTCTCAATTTTTATATGTAACGAGAGCAGTACATTTTGAAATTGTTTCAGACTTAACATCAGATTCTCTCATAGTTTTCAAGATTTATGTCACGAAGAGGCAGAATTTCTACTATTTTTACAGACAATGCTGGTAATTTTATAGGTGCCCATAATGAGTTGAAAAGACTATACAAGATAGTTAGTAATCCAGATAATGTGTTGGCAGATTATCTAAGCTCAGAAAAAAAAAATTAATTGGAATTTCATTTCCCCTTATCGGCTCACTTAGGTGGAATTTGGGAGGTAGGAGTTAAGTCCTTTAAGTTTCCTTTTTTAAGAGCTGTAGGCAACCTAAAATTGACTTATGAAGAATTCCTAACTGTAGCAAATCAAATAGAAGGAATTTTAAATTCCCGACCATTAACACCGCTTTCCTCGGATCCAAATGACTTGCAAGCTTTAACCCCCGCACATTTTTTAGTTGGTAAACCTATTTCCACAATTGTTGAACCAAATTTAACCAATTTTTCTGATAATTTCTTGAAACGTTGGCAAAGGGTAACTAAAATAACCCAATATATTTGGTTTAGATGACATAGAGATTACCTTAATCATTTACAGCAAAAGTTAAAATGGTACTTTCAAAAGGATAATATTAGCTTCGGTACCATGGTAGTAGTCAAAGACGACAATATCCCTCTTAATTCTTGGTTGCTAGGACGTGTTGTCAAGGTTTTTTATGGTAAAGATAATATTATTCGAGTGTGCCTTGTTAAAACAACCAAAGAGACTTATAAACGTCCAATTACGAAATTAGCCGTATTACCAATAGAAACCTAAATGTTCATTTATATTGTGTTCATTGTATTGTATTTTGCAAACTTATATATCTAGTAGTTTGAATTTAGTTATTCTGTAGTATTTAGTGTCTTCATTGTATTTTAATGTGATTTCAATTTTATGTATATATTTTTTCATATTGAATTTTGCATTTGTTAATTTAACTTTCAATTTAAGATTTATTGTATTTCTATATGTATTGTGTGCAACGTCTTTGTACTTTTGAGAGACATTGCACGGTCGGGCGGTATGTTCTCGCGAATGTCGCTTAACGCCAAACTTGGTAATCTTAAAATTACGGCAATCCCTTTACCCGCCCTTCCGGTCGAGTCTTTCAGGGGTTCATTAGAACGTTGACCCACATCGGCTCCCCAGCCCCCGCAGAAGCTGTAAACAACTTCAGTTTGTAAGACTTAACAAAGCCAACCGCAATGCAATACCGCAATCAGCCATGTATTATATGAACTACTCACCTCAAAAGGAGCGTATATAGTGTAAATAAAGAAGTTTAAGCAAAAGTACAGTCCACTGCTCACTTCGAATCAACACTCACATTCTAGTTTATTTTTTTAAGGTGTTTAAAATGAACAGGAATTTTATCTTCGCTGAGATATGAGAATTCAAAAACACGAGAAAGAAGAAATTACAAGAAGTCTATATGCATATGAATTGTTACTTTACTAAGAGAAAAAAAATAAGATTACTCAAAAACATGATGAACTAGATAAATGAAATTTAGTCTATGGTTTATCAATTCAACTGTGGAAGTTATTAAATTTGAGATTAAATCCTTTTTTTTTGGTTAATATTCTATAATCCTGTTTATGATGTTTATATGATTACAGGTTGATGAATCTTTGATGATTACGGATGACGAGTGAATTTTAGTACACAGTTTCAATACCGCGACTGTAGATTTGCATTGAACTTTTGATTAAAACCATCAGATATTTAATTCTCTGTTTGTTTCTGCATCTGAGTGCGACACCACAATAAGCAAACTAAATGAACTTCAGTATGTAGCCTTGAAGCGAAAATTGTAGTAAAAAATCTTTCAAATTTTGGATCCAGTCTGTCAGACAAAAGAAGTTCAAAACGGATATTCGCTTTTCAGTTCTCTACAATGAATTTAAATACAAAACAAACCATATTTTTAAATATACAACGAACACATATGCGGGTATTTGATACGTTCTTTCAAAACGTGATTTTTAACTCATCCCTCGAACAACGCATTTTCGAATTGAGCGTGATGTTTACTTGTTTAGGTGATTACCGAAATAGCTCCTATAAATTCTTTACAGGAAGTTGCAGAAGGTATGCTCTTAGCTAATGAAACAGGTTTTATTATTTAATAGCCATGAGTCTTTAAGGCTAAGTGGCCTATTCTTACAAATGACCCCTATACATTACTGGAATGCGATGTCTTCCCCTTCCTTTTTTTTTTTATTTTTTTATTTTATCCTCTCAGCTGATGCTGGTCATTATGAGATGGAATAAGTCTTGTAAATCACTCAGATTCTTCTATGAATTATTTATGAAATTATTAGCGTGAATCAGATTTGAGCTCGGAGATCATATCAGATGAATGCATTTCTGAAACTTATCCTGACCTATGTTTTTAATTTCTTAAATACAGAAATATTTTGATTTTCAACGTTTTGAAATTTTACATTTTAATCATATTTATTAAAATTTAAATCAGCACGAAATTAATTGATATATCTTGTATTCTAATTGTGTAAAAACTTAAAAGGAGATTGAATCTTTTGCTGAAATCTCGTAGAATGACAGTGTTTGATCCGCTGCTTTGATATTATTTATAAAATTTACTCTAAGTTATACAGGAGTGATATCATGCACAAAAAAAAAAAAAAAAAAAAAAAAATGTATTTAATCTTTTCAGTACACTGTTTAGTGACATTGGACATTAAATTTTAGTCCAATGGCCAGTATTATTGGATATTAAATTCCTAATTTAGTTTCTCTAAAATTGATGTATTTTTTTCATATATTCAAATTAACTAATTTCGTTCTATAAATTAACTTATACATGGAAATGAAATAAATGAACCACAATGGTTACTATTATCGCAATAAGAGAATAAATATTGAAACATATTAAAACAATGAACAATTTTGTTGTAAAATATAATTAAAAATTGAAAGAAAATAATGCATGGGAATTCGATTCTAATTTTTTTAAAAAAATTTCTAAATGGAATTAAGAGAATTTTGCTCAATAATATGCTCCGAAGTTATTGAAGAAAAACGTTAAAATGTTGTTTAATTTTTAATTTAAAGTATAATACAAATTTTTATAAATTCTTTCTTAGTACAAAAAATTTTGGTACATTCTTTTAATAAGCAATATTGCAATATCTAACTATTTGCCGAATTTGATAGTTCCAAATACATCGATTTAAGCGTTTATATGCTTTTTCCATAATGTATAACGGAATTTAAAAATATACATAATAAAAAATATCCTGCTATTTATATTGTATAAACAGCGGACTCGAACCTTTCTCGTTCACTCTCAGATACAGGTGTTATTCATCTTTCCCCACATTAACCTTAGGTAAAGCCATAATTATCCTGCATTGTAACTATAATTGTAGTCACTAGCTCCTCCTACTACATATCATTTACTCAAGTCATTACGTTTTTGAACTATTGTGTTTGCATGCATGTAAAAATGCAGACAATCAATCCCTAAAGATTTGATTAAAAATGTGATAAAAATGTACACTTTAGATGCTAAAACTGTCAACCAAATTTCATTTATTTATATCAAATTTTAGATGTAATTGATATTTGCTTATTTTTTTGGCCCCGGTGCCACGAAATAATTAAAAGAGTTGACTGTCTGCCTTTATATCTGTTTTTGAGTGTATACATGCTATTACACATTTTGTTTTTTTAAACTCTAAAGATTTAGATAAATTATATTTAGTATGTGGTATTTATAAAGTTGGAGACTAGTATTCTATTCTCAATCCAAATGGTGAAAGGGAAAAGAGGTCTTTCCATTCTCTTCGCTATATGATAAAGTTCAATAAAAAATGCATTATTGCAGAGCTATTCAAGAAACCGAAGGAAGATCATTTAAACTGATAAATTATTGATTTATTTAATTATTTCTCATTTCACATCCGTATTTACTAAGCGCCTATCTCAAGAGACGCAATGAAATAGAATCCACTTTTCATCTAACAGCAACGAAACTTATTACGGAATATAGTTCAAAAATTGAATTTTAGCTTTTCTATTTTAAATTAGAATTTGGTATAATCTTTAATTGATAATAAGTAGTGTGCCGAAAGGATGAAAAGGGCTTCGCCATTTTGTTAATCATTGACTTCAGATTTAAATTAAGAACTATACGCACTGAATATGCACATAGGATATTCATTTTGAAAGAGAGTTGTACTACAAATGTTGTAAATTGTGAACGCATAAGATACTTATTACTTAAAATATCCACGTTCATTCAGCACTACACCACGAAGCTCCCTTATTTAACCCATTCATTAGGAATCGGTCATTCTGGGGCCCTCTATAACAGTCTCACATCTACCCCTTCTATAGCACATTGCAAATCCTCCATCTTATTTGCATCATAAGCTTCTCCCTCCACATCTATAGCTATTGAGCACTTATCTCAAAAGATATGATGGAAATAGATTGTTGATAATTCGGTCAGAGGATATTCATCCTTTCCCTTCATATCATGTCCTTCTTGGTAGGTTTTAGAGTGACTATCGATTTCGGGGATACATCACTCCAGAAACGTGAAATGGTGTGATCGAAAATGACCAGTTTTAGATATTTACAATGTACAGCCTCAATGTTCCGCCTTTTTGCCTATCTTTTTTCACTATCCTTGTATGCATCCAGCAAGCCAATATAGAAAATGCTTTAGAAATAAGAAACGTAATAATTCACCACATGTATACTAAAGAGGAGCTTTCCACTTTATTGTAGACTCAATGATTTCAGGGCGAAGCAATAGAAGCTAGAAGAAAAGGACTTAATATATCGAATTTATTTTCAGACCGAAGGTCTATAGAAAAGATAGAAAGAAACGAAAAACTGTGACTTTCGCATAGATCTTACCACTGAAGAAATTCTCTGTGTGCATTTTGCAAATTTTCTACCTGCAAAATCCAGTAGAGTGGCACACTGTTTTGTGCAGTTTTTATCAATGTCCTCTCTTTCTCTCCCAGGTTCACTAAACTTACTTTTTTCAAGCTGGAGGGCTTTCCTTTACCCCCCCCCCCTTGGAATTTTTATGAGTCCCGCATATTTCAGTCATCCTATCTATTTTTAGATAACCATCTTCATTTAATTAACTGCTACGAATGATCCAAATGTCGACAGAAACAAAATCAATCACTCAGGTCTTCAATGCTGATAACATACCTTTCGGGTTGTTGTTTTTAAACTTAAAACATGCAAGTGAAAATCTGCTGTAATAATCTGTAATCTCAAAAAATCTGTTGGAAAATTTCAATAAAATCTCTCTGTTGAATAACATTATTACTACATTTCAGTTATGAACAAAAGGTCATCGCTTGTTAGAGATAAAAAGCTAAATTGAGCGTTTGAAATTAAACTATTCATAATGAACGAGCAATGCCGTATATTTTTTTAAACTTCTTTCATTAAATTATAATATATTTTACATAATTGCCCATAACTAGAATAATATATTTTATATATATTCTTATATATATACTTATATATTTTATATGTAAGTATATAATAATATATTTTATATAATTGCCCATTCTACAATAGAAAGTTTTATACTATGGAAACAGATGATAGTTCAGAAAATATTAAAGTCAGTAAGGTTTATTTAAAATATCATTTTGCTGCTCTTTAGCATTTCACAATAAATATTTCATGGAATCATTTTTCTGCAATATAACAACCAAGTGATCTGCATAAAAGATTTACAAAAAAAAAAAAAAAAAATTAATTAAATCCTTGATTTATCTTTTATAACTTTATATAAAATCACTTGTATTTATATAATTTGAAAACATAGTTATTTGCCGATTTTTTTTAATTTTTCTTAATTTAGAATAAAGTAATTTTCTCCTAAAAATACCCAAAATATTTAGGTATTTCTTTTTTTACGGAAGTTTAATCGAAACCGTTTCTTTACAGCATAACGCAAGTTTATTCAATTTAACATTCATTATATCTAAACATTCGTTACCCACTGTTGTACAATTATAGTTGAGAATCAACTTTTAATACTCTAAATTATTTATCACGAATTGCTGGAGATAAAAGTGATGTCAGAACGAGCCAAACAATTTTCAAAGCTCAAGGTATATAATAACAAGGTTTTATAATTTAGATGATACTTTTGAAAAAAATCAACACAATTCAAGCATTTTTCACTTGAATTTTAAATATTTTTAAGTCTACATTCTATTTTTTAAAAAACATTTTTGAATGAAAGAGTTATGAAAATTTTTCGAAAACAAGGATTTTTTTTTTTTTTTTTTTTTTACTGATTTAATTGAACGATTATTTCATTTTACTAAAAATGGCAAAGACTTTTTTTAAAAAAGAATTTAAACATAGAAGTTTTAGTTTAAATTTGCTGGAATTATAGTAACTCAATAAATTTATCATTAGAATTATTTTTGTTTTTAGATTATTTAAAAAATGTATAATTATTTTGAAAATTTTTGCCTGTGTTCATTCGCAATACTATAAACAATACTATTTCAAATTGATTATAAGGGTATCTCTATAAGATAGAAAATAAGGACTTAAATGAATACAAAATAACTCAGAAATCAATATATTTCTTTACATTTTTTTTAAATTTAGAGATCGACTTTACCAAAAAAAAAAAAAAAAAAAAAAAAAAATCGAATTATAGACGTCTTCACTTTGTTTCTGAAATTCAAGAAAAAAAAATTGAATTAGCCGAGAATTTTTGTTGAAAAGCTTTCGGATTAATCATGTTTCCATGCAGATAGAGCCATTTAAAAAATTTCAGAAAATGAGAATTTCCAGGATGATTTTCAAGAATATGATAAAGTAGCAACAATAGAATTTTTTTGACATAAAAAATAAATATATTTTTACCATCACGGCACTATCATAAACTGGCGTTTAGAGTATAAATTTTTTTCATTGCGTTAATGGTTGAGATACGCGCATAATGTAATCTTCTGTTATTTACAGGATACACTTTTCAATGTGCCCATAACTATTATTATTTAAGTAATAGTAATTTTAAAACTAATAGTAATTGATAATTTTTCTCAATTTTCTTATTTTGGTGTATCAAGTTTACCATAAGAATTATTATAATCTGTTGAGAAAAAAAAAAGCTACTTATTGATTGAAAATTATGTATGATCGGTTTAAAAAACTTCACTGCTGATTTTTTTTTAATTGGCACATATTTCTACGAAAGATTATGAGTTTTAAAGAAAATGTTTTCAGTCAGAGAGCAAGGGAAAGCAAGAATTTGAATTTAAAAAATTCATGAAGTAAAATTTTTTTCTATCAGTAAAAAATTGATGTATCGTTATGAGCAACAATTAAGTAATCCACAAGAGCAAATTCAGAATATGAATTGATGCTAATCATTCTACATTTCTCTTGAAAACATAAACTGACAAATTTTCTTTAAACTTTGAGAGGCTTTATGCATTATCTAAGTTTAAGCAAGTTTCAATTCTCTATGAAATACATCCTTCGCTCTTCAGAAATTGAAATCATTCAGATTTGGGATTGAAAAATGGGAATTCTGTGACTTCAAAAATTACATCCGTAGAATGATTTTTTCTTCGTTTCCTAGCAAAATAAAATTAAGAAATTAGCCTCTATACAAAAGGCATTTTTTAAAGGAAATTAGATAAATTTGTAGAAAAAGACTTCATACTTTACAATAAAATGAAAAAATAACTATAAATATATACACAATTGAAAAGAGCCGAAAACAAGGACCGGCAATCGTCATAAGCCTCTGTGACTGACAGACTACCTGTTGCACCTGCTTGTTTATATTGCTACTGGTAGATTTTCTTGACAGATGGCTCTGATAAAATTCGTTTTCCTGTAGAAAGTGCATAACATTCCAGATTTTGTTTTCTAGGGACACAAAAAGCGAAATTTATGGCTGATGACAAGAGAAGAGAGACAAGATGACAAGGACACATAGAGAGTACAAATGTATGAAAAAGAATTAACAAAGAGAACAATCCAAATCTTCTTTACAACGGTTTCATCTTGGATTTTTTAAAGTTTTCTTTATTTAATCAAAATATATTCATTATTAAGTGCTCTAATGTTTATTGCTTTCATATTCTCATGCTGCAGATTTACGTAGAAACAGATCTTAAATGCTGAAACCATTTTTGTGCTGGAGGTAATGCAGCATATGTATCATTCAGAAACCTTAGTTTAGTCATATTTAAATACATTGAAGCAATGCAAGGATGTTCATTTTCGGATTCTAAAATTTTCCGAAATTTTGTGCATGCTTGAGTTTTATGAAAAAAGTATTAATTTCATCAAAAAAGACATAAGAGGAAAAATGAAAAGAATAGATGCTTACACTTAGCAAAAGGATGAACTTATTCGCGGAATTAGGAGGCGTAATAACCGGTCATCTTTCGATGTACCACCTTTTACCGCAGTACAATCGTCAAAAGTTGCTAGTTTTTGGAGTCCTTACGAACAATATTTGTAAGCGGACATTGTAATTATAAGGGTGGCAGATGATGAGGATACCACTTGAACAGTCATCTTCCAATTGCGTCCCTATGCCTGGTCAAGAAGCCGTGTAACTCGAAAATCAGAAACTGTGCTAGTCTCAAGTTTACTTAAAGAATTATTCACCAAAAAAAGCTTAGGAATTAAAAAAAAAAAAAAAAGGAGGACTATCATCTAAACATATTGTTTCAGCGCTACATCAAAGTGAAAGCGAATTTGGTGTGCATCAAATCCGCTTATAAGGCAGTTATTCAGTGGACTACGGTTTTGAAACTCGAACGTTCAGCTCTGAAGTCGTGACTAACAACTCCTCCCCCCCCCCCCCAATTCGTGTCATTGAGCAAATGATGTATGTAAAATACTGGTGCAAAAATATGACTAAGGTAACCAGATTTTTGAATTTGAATCCAAGATGTTCTGGAACCTGCAGCTGAATGCAAAGGGTTGAAGCCGGGGATGTCGAACAAAATCCAATAATAAATTTTAAAAATAAATCGGTAAAAGATTTTTAAAAAAACGTAATCAAATGACATAGGTAATAATAAAAAAATAGAAAATTGAGGAAAATATAAAAAAAAGCATCATAAATATATTTCATTATTTTCTCTGCTGTTAATTAATCTACACTGATCATATTAAGGTAACTATATTATAAGCAAGTTAAAATTTGGAGAGCAGATGTCTTCAGAGAATAGCTTTAAAAAATGCATTAATTTTCTTATTCTCTCAGTATAAGTTATTTACTGACAAAAATTATCGTAAGCAATCCAAAAATTTAATTAAAATTCCGGACTGCTCTGGCTAATCCGGGACTTCTGGTTATTTTACTTGAAAAAAAAACCTTCATTTCCCTTTAAAGTTTTTTATTCTGCATTTAAAGAAGCGCAAGAACAAAGAAGTGCTCATCACAAATCTCCTCCTTTTTTGGAGGGGTGGGGGGTAACGGCTTGTCTCTTCACTAGCTTAGTTCTCATTCTCATTCTTAGGAATTTTACACTTTTAGAATTTCTCTCTTATATGAGGGGCATATTATCTTTTCATAGTCTTTAAAATCAGAGATAAATTATAAAATTGAAATTTTAATCTCTGTTGAGTTAATTTATCTTTATGAATTCAATGCGCTCTCTAATTAAATGGGACGTTCCTCTTAATTTTTTTAAATGTTCGAGAATTTTATATGATATTATCACATAAGGCTATTACGATAATTCTTCAGAAAACAGCATAATCGAAGTTTCTTTACACTTTAAAAAAAGCAGAGTACATGGAAGAAATATACTAATTATAGTCAACGATGATAATGTGGTGAAATTCAAATATATCTTCATCCTCAATTAAATTTTACCACATACAATTTTAATGCATTTATACACAATTGAAATAATTGAACATAATTATTGTTTAAACATCAGTGACCAATATTCAGTATAATGAAAAATTTAATTTGAAATAAAAATTAATTAAATAAGGTGATCAAGCATCCTAGATTAGCTGTATGTGCTGATTCCCTATTCTTTATCTTGTATTAAATGAGCGCCTTGAATGTGAATTAAAGACATTGATTTATTTTATTTATTAATGATTCAATAAATAGTATATATGTTACTGCCGGAGCCCGAAGTACGGTCAATTCGCGAACTGGCCAAGAGGTTTGGCCAAAGTCCGAAATACTTGCAATTAATATTGTATTTTCTTCTTTGACTGGCCATTTCGCGAAGTGGCCGGGAAACCTTGGCCAAAGCCCTATGTGATAATCTATATTTATAAATAAAGCTCAATGTATATTGGGTGTGTGTTGGCGTTCTACAGTCCAAACCGTTTGACATACAGTTATCAAATTTGGCATATATATACCTTGGAGGTCAGGAATGTGCACCGTGGAACGATTTTTTAAAATGTTTAATTAGAATTTTAATTAAAAATTAAGTGTAATTTTGGCGTTTTGTCGCTATAACCAGAAAATATTACAGCACAAAATCGATTTTTGCATCAAATTAAAACTTTTTTAATTAAAGCTTAAAATTTAATTTATAAATTATGCTTAGATTAAATTATGCTAAAATTTAATCTGCACGAGCACGTCTAATTAAAAAAAATAGCTTTTATCAACGTGTTGCCATCACATTGAAGAAGTTTAAATTAATAGATAAATCAACTATTATTGCAAATTTAATAAACAACATTGTAATTTTCGGCAGGTGTCTGTATAAAAGGAAAAAAAAAAAAATGAAATAAGATGTTTTCTGAAAAGAAAAAGAAGGAAAAGTTTTCTATGAACTTTGACAATACCTATATTATTAATTCAATAAAACAATTTAATTTAAGGTAAACATAGTTTAATATATTTAGGATAATCGTTCTAATCAGCGACCATCAGCTAATTTGGGGCATACATTTGCTAACAAAATGGTCTAAAGGAACTAAATAATTGTATTTAATATAACTTTAGTCAATAAATGCTCCGATAAATCAGGAATTTTAAATTTTTACATAAGTCCTCTGCCCTTTGAATCATATTTAATAAAATATTCTTGAGACACCAATATTTTTAATAAAAATTGTTGAACTCCAACCAAGTAAATCAATCACTAAAACTGACTGATTTATGAAATTTCAATATCACTCTTCTATAAAAACTGGCGATTTTAGACTATTTTACCGACTGTCTCAATGAAGATACGCTAATCCTCTGCAGGGTTTCTTGACAGTGATTGGTCTGTGATTATAAAAATGTTGATTGTTCAAAAACTGATGCATAAAAACTTCATAAATCGGTCAGATTTATCGCAGAAGATAAGGACGTTTATTTATTTATTTAAAAGTTGGTGTCAAGAGTATTTCGCAGAATTTGATTCCTTAGGACCAAAAGATTGTGTAAAATTTTAAATTCGTAATTTTTTCATAAGTTTATTTATTGACTGAAATAAAATAAAATATTTTTATTTGCATCGTCCCTTTGAAAGTAAAAAATTACTTTTACGATGAATCAGAGAAATTTTTGTTGAATAATTCTTTAAGATATTATATAAATTATTCTGCAGTGCACATATAATTTCACGGCCGAACGACTCTGATTTCAATTTTCATATTTAAAAAAAGACATGGTTAGCTTAAATATAAAAAGCTTTTATATTGATTGCAGTTTAACATTTCCAATTTAATTTAAAGTAGAAATTTTATGGATACTGACTGAACGTTAGAGAAAGTAGTACAATGAAACAGAACTGTTTAAGGCCTACATAAAAATACGGCTGAATCATATAACTACCAAAATATGAAACTCAAAAATATTTTGCAGAAAAAGATATTAAGAGAACAAGTTACATTAATTGAAAATTTTAGCGATCATTAATGCTGGTGAACCGGCTGGTCGCCAAAGGCGAGTAGTGGTAAATAAATACAATGACATTCATGTATAAAATATAAATAAAGACATGTTGTAGGTGAAATTCGACAGATGGCATCAACAAAGAAATGTCTTTAAATGATATTAATAGCAAAACTATATTTCCTTCATATTTGTTTTAATTAGCCCTTATATTTGCTATTTGTCTTTGCAAAAAGTTTCATATTTTTGAAGCGATATTTAGAGAGACAATGATGTGATCTGGGATCTTTAACATTATGTCCATGGAGCAGAAAAAGACTAAGAATCACCCTTAAAGGTAATTAAAAACTGAATACTCAATTTGCCTTTGTATTCATACACGATACGCAAAGCCTTTGCTCAAGATATAATTCGTTCATTTTGAAGGGCGCGAATCTAATCTTCACGCTATCACGTTGTCAATTTCTATTATGGCTTTAATATGAGAACAGAATAACACGAGATCATATTCTTATATATTACAAGCTTATTTTTAACTCAGAAGTGTCACTTATACTTAAACTCGTTTCTGAAACAATTGTACTTAAAAAAAACAAAAACAGTACACAAAGTACTCATTTTTAAATACTTCATTTTTAACAGGGTGTAAAACAATCTGCTCTTGATTCCTTTCTTCCTACTTTGACCGGTCGTCCCAAGACATTTCGCGAATTGGCCGGCCAAAGCCCGAAATCAAGAAAAGATCGGACATTGGCCGGTAAGTTTACAGCAGCGTTGGCCAAAAAGCAAACTAGCCGCCCAATTCGCGAACTGGCCGATTTCGGTCTTTGGCCGTAACATATACAAAAAAAAAAAAAAAAAAAAGATTAACTAGATTTAATTTTTTAAAAAATTATTTCTTAAATATCCATTTCAGCAATTTTTTTATATAAAAAATATGGTGATTAGATGAAACATTGTGGAAGAATAAGTTCCGTATCAAAGTAGTAAAAGCATTGATAGAATGTTTCTTTAGCACTTTCAGCTTTTTTTTTTATAAATGATTCCTTATTATTTCAAGATTTTAATTTAATTTTATTTCTTTGTTTAGAGACCTTTGTTGTACCAACATCCCGGAATGAATGCCCGTATTCTTTAACTTACTATATCGCATTTCAGAAGAAATATAGCTTTTTCAGATAATCATAGATTTTTTTTTTATCTTCTTTTTTCTATAAGCCTGAGATATGTGAAAGAATGTAACGCACAAGTGGCCTGTAAATTGTTGATGATTTTTTAAGGATTAGTAATTTGAAATGGCAGCAAGTATAAAATACCTTAAAGAGTTTAATAATAACTATCTTTTACACATTAATGTAGAATTTGACAGTATAAACACTACTTTTTCTCAGAACGCGACGTCTATCGAAACAGAATCGGCATACAAATAAAAGTTTTTTGAGGTCTGACATATATGCGATTCAAGTTATGTCAGCTAGTCAAGCGCTTCTAATTTATGACATTTTTTTCTGATATAAATAAAATAATTCATGAAGTTAGAATGGATATAAAATACGGTCTAATGTGGGTCTGTAGTACATAGATCTAATGTATTACAATTCCCGAATCTGAACAAAATTTAACATTGTAGAAACCTTTGTTTTTAATTTAATTTTTATATAAATGGACTACTTTCATGAATATTAAAACGAACGGATGCTAATAAAAAAAATTCTCACATTGAATATTGTCGAATCAACGGAATCATTTTTTAAAAATAGTTTAGCTTCGGATCAACTTTCGATTTTGAGTCACTTTCAAGATCGAATCTGAGTTCTAAATTAATTATTAATTCGAAAATTTTATAAATGGGAAATAATTAATTTCGAGAAAATATGACGAATGTGATGCCGAGGTGTGGTGTATAGTTAAGTAATTTTACATCTGAATTTTTACTAAGATATTGTATATCGAATCCATTGTTTTTCAATACATAGTTAATTTTTTTTGAAGTAACTGTAATTATTATGCATTATCACGACTTTCTTGTTTTCATTTAAAGCATTTTTTTTCACGCTAAAAAATAACTTTTTTTTCTAGTATCCTTTTGTTAGGAAAATTTTTCTCATAAATGCAAAGGCCGATTTTACCTAAATCATGAAAGTTGTATTATTACGACTTTCTTGTTTCCATTTAAAGATTCTTTTTTTTTTTCATACGAAATGTTTTTATGTTTTTCTATTATTCTTTTGTTATAAAATATTTTTCATAAATGCAAACACTAATTTAATTTAAATAATAATAATAATAATGAATCAAATATCTTCATGATTGATAGACGAAAAGAAAATTAATTTGGCGTAGTTACTTCGTAATTTTTAATGACATGTTTGAAACTGACATCGTTTCTTTTATATCATTATCAATAATATTGAAAATTTTTACTGCAGTAATTGCTGTAAAACTTTAAACTTCATTTGTGCAATCAAGTTATATATTATGAACTCTTTCAGAACCATTAATTTACACCTATTTTTATATTTCCAATTTTTAAAGAATAGAGGTGCTCTAGAACTTTTAAAGTAATTATCATTTCACTTTTTAAGCACTGCAATCAATATATCAATATCTCAAATAATTTATTGTACATAATTTTGCTTTTCATTGAAGCACGAAAGCATATTTTAATTATTTCCCAAATTACATTTATAATATTGGGGCATTTCAGAACACGGATTATATTAACATATTAAAAATTTCTCAGCATTATTTGAGGGAGAAAGGGGAAAGCCCTTGATATATATATGTATTTTAGATTTCAGTGCATTATTGAAATCTACTAACTGTTTTTTTATGAACCTACCTATAAAATATCTATCAGCCAAATCTTAAACAATTCATAAAAAATTCTTAATGGGAAAAAACTCTCTATACTAGTAGCTGATCATACTTTATCGACAGATCCATTGCGACTCATAAATTTTAATTAATTGTAATGGTATCAATCAATGAGTTTAGGCAGAAAATATAATTATTTTTTTATTTTGAAGTTTATAATAAGCTTTTATAGTTAGACAATCGGAATATTTTGATTTAATCACATAATAGCTTTTATAATAACATCGTATATCATTTTATTATATATTAAACAGTTAAATCTAATTTAAACTTCTTTTTAATGAATTAATTATTAATAAAATAAATATAAAGCATTTAAGAATAAAAGTGTCAATTAATTTTTTCAGAATAATATATATTCAGTTTATTCTGAAAAGCTAAAATTACGTCATCACGTGCATTCTTAATTATATGAATTTGTGTAAAATTTGTGCTTTAAATTTGTTTATTCTCCAGTCCTCAAAAAAAAACAAAAAAAAAACATTTTGCTTAAGTGTAAAATCAATATTTTTCCTATTAAGAATGCAAGAACTCGTAATTTTCGACTGACACGTCGTGAACCCAGTTAATGTTTTTCTTATCGCTCATTTTCCCGCTCTCACTCATCGTATTTGAGACAGAGTAGTATTTTCCAAAACTTCTCTATACTTCGTGTGTGGTCCCGCGATGTTGGTGACTCGAAGCCTGGATGCTAATACGAACGTATCTTCCTCCTAGAGGGTTGTTATGTTTTTCGGCCAATCAGCCAATCGCAGGGGATTCGGCCGTCTCATCTATCTTATGGCAGACAGTTTGATGGGTGGAGCATCTCATGTAAATATCATGCCAGGAGCCAAGGGTAGCACATTTATCGCGTTTTGGGAAATTAATAGATATTTTTTTTATGTCGCCAATTGGCGTGTTTGAGTGCATATGTCCTTTTTGGCCGACAGCGAAGTGAATGTATCAAAACGTAATAGTTTTTTTTTCATTCAATTTGCAATTTCATTTTAAAATTTTATTACAGTGACAATTATTTGAATATTTTTCTTCAAATCACTCTACAAAAGAGAAAAACGTTAATGACATAAATTTTTTACTGACAATATAAGACTTTCGATATTTTGGTAATTTTAAAGAAAAATATTTTTAAAATCCCTACTCCTTTTTCTGTAGATTTGAAACTTTGTATTTTTTATTTGCATGCATTTTGAAGATATTATTTTTTTAATGCTGTATCAAAAGGAACACCTTTTCTAGTATATATTAATTAATGAAAATAAATAAATAAATAATTACGGTTATGTTTTCATTTCTATTTAATCATAAAATTTAACACATTATTTTTTTATGAGAGAGTAGATTTTTAAGCCATTACAATAAGTCATATTCAATTATTTAAGTCATTTTCAATTTTATTTATTTACTACTATTGACTATAGAGATAGCAGCGACTGTTTTCCTAACTTCAAAGCATAAGATGACATGCAAGACAATACTCAATTTTTCAAATTTCAAGTATGAATCCTTGATTAGAGCAACAATTAAAATATTTTTATTAAAAAATATCGGTGTAGTAAGTTTGGGAAATTTCTTAATTCTGTATAACATATTCTTTTTATTTATATATATTTTTTTATTTTTTGTTACTGTTTATAAACTTTCTTATTATTTCGGGATACTTATAATTCGAAAAGAAAGAGGATTGTGGAAATCATTTAAGATATGTTTCTCAAAAAAAAAATATTTAAATAATATGTAAAGAATTTTTTGAATAATATTTGTATTGTTCGTTCCCTCCCTTCTTTATTTATGCATTTGGTAAAACAGAAACATATTTTCTGGCTTCTCTATTCTCACTACAAATGTTAGAATAAACCAATATTAATACGAGTCGAATAGTTCGCGCATCACTCTAATATATATATATTTTTTAATCGAAATGATTAGGGTGAAAAATTAATTAATCTTAGTTAAATTTGGCGAAAAATATTTCATATTATTACGAAGGTGTCGAAAAAAGAAGAAAAGAACAATTTTTTTATTGTTTCTAAACGATTATATTTGTTTCTTAATTTATTTTATGTGAAGATTGAAATAAAAATATTAAAATAAAAAGTATTTTCAAGTTAACATCATAAAAATTTTGGGAATATATATCTTAGGGAAGTTTTTATCTAAAACAAAGTATTTTATATCTTTCTAACTTCTACTCAGAAAGAGAATATCATTAATTTAAATCTAAAATCCCGTTTTTCGTACTTAGCGATTAGCGAGATGATATGTTGCCAAACATATCGCCCTCGAATTTCAATTTGGCGGTGGTTGAATATATGGCAACCCTCAGTGCTGAAGACTTTACTACACAACTAACCGCCTTGATCAAATCATGTGCTGTGGTCTGACGAGATCGCCATGAATTCATTAACCATTCCGGATAGCGCATACGATAATGTTATGATGTTGTGTACATAGTGTGTGCGGGAATTATTGTGGATCCATTCATACTCTTAGCTCAGCGTCGTTCGCCCAGCTCTAACCTCGCTAGGATACAGCGGGAATCGCTGGACGTACGCAACATGGCTTCAGCAGCAAAATGATTCCAATGCAAAAAGCAAACATTATATCGAATCAGGGAACTAGAGTTTCCAATCGCAAGGCATCTCTACGACCCGACAGTGATCGTTTAACAAGGACTAGCTGGGCAAATGCCTCCTTGGCATATGATCAGATACGAAAGGTGAGAAATAATGCTTCATACATATTTTTATTTTAAATTATTTATATACTGGTACTTAAGCCTAACTAACAAATAATGTAAACAAGTTGTGTCAGCGGTTTGTTTTGCTGTCATTTGCCGGTTAAATATTTCTGAGGCTTCAGCGGTTTACTTTTGCTTAATTTTAACCAAGTTTTAGAAACGAAAGAACTTTTTTTTGTGCAATTGTATGATATTGGAATTTACTATTATTTTATCATTTAAGTTGTTGATTAATTAGAATTTTTGCTCTGACATTTGACAGTTTTTATCATCTGTCTGTCTTTAATGTACTTGTTTAATGTTTAATACATAATAGGCAGTTTTATATTAATCAGTTTTTACATTTTAATTCAAATAATATTGCAGATTTTCCATAAAAATCTCAGGCTGCAGCAGTGAAGTAAAATATTAGGAAATTTTTAATGCCTTGTTTTTTAAGTGACAAATTTAAAAAAATCTTTCTTTTATATACATTTTAATATTCCAACCATTCTTAAATGTTTGAAGAAAGGTAACATATTAACACACTTTACTTTCTTTAAACATATGTGTTAATATGCATTATTTTGTTTTTAATTTATAAATGCAAATTTGTTCGATATTTTATCCTATATTTATTTATTATTTTTTTTCAGGGCAAAGCAACTGGAAATAGACGATCTCTACGTCTCAGGGTTAAATTACAAAATGAACTATTTTCACTTGGATGTTATATATACAAAAAAAGAACACTATTTTTGTATATTGGAATTATTTTATATGTGTGCGTGTGTTTTGGACTATTATCATGCACTGTTGAGTCGGATATTAAGAAACTCTGGGTTACAGGTAAGGATTAATTTTATTTACTTTAAATGTTTTTAATTATTCATGTTTTCTGATTAAGAAAAGATGCATCCAGGAATTGTGTGCAGCAGAGTTCTTTTTTCATCTTGCAATAATTGTTGTAAAATTCTCATTATGCTAACAAGATTGCTAAAGATAAGTAATTTCACCACATATTTAATTTAGACTTATAATTTTACTAATTGCGTATGAGCAAAATATAAAATATGTTCTAAGCATATACAAGAATATATTTATAATAAAATTGCACAGAAAGTTAGCATACAGGACAAATATGAAAATTTGGACAGTCTATTAAAGAAATATGGAATGGTAATTCTCTTTTTTTAGTTTAGTACAATAGTTGGCATATAGTGCTGTGTTATAAATTATCATGCTCATTATTAATGTGCTTTACTGATCAGTGTTCACTTATCTTTTTACTTTCTATCTATAAAATTAAACAGCAGTAATATATAAAAATCCTTTTGAGGTAATGATCTGTATTTACATTTCTGTCTAACAAACTTCATAAATTGCATATGATAAAAATTGAATTTTATGTCAATTTACAATTTAATTATGCAAACAAGATTGCTAGAGAGGGTAATTTCACCATAATCAAATAGAGCTGTATTGCCTCTCTACAGCTCTATTTGATTATATAAACCATCTTTTGATCAAATACAGAAGTTGAATTTGTTTTTTGAAATAGTATTATTTTTAAATATTTTTTCTCTACTTTTTTACTAATTCTTTGCTTTACATATTATTTTACAAGTATTCTTATAAGTTTCTCTTGTTTCAAATTCATTATTTCTCATTTTTTAAATTGATTATAAAAATATGCATTTATTCTAAATAAATGGTGCAGAATTTCAAAATTTTGTGAATTAACTTAGGCTGAAGTGACCTGGTCTTCACTTCGAGATTTGAAGTGGTTTTGGTCTTAAGCTCAAATCCACCAAATTCGTTATGTGTATAAAATTGGTGGACATTAAATAATATAAGGTCAATCTTTCGGTTGTTGTGGAGTTTAAAAAGTACATGCTGATTTAGCTCGCCATAGTTTTAAATTTTAAAATCTGTCCTAGTCGGCATTCAATTTACTTCGTGATTAAATATTAATAGGTGTTTGCTTTGATTCATCCATTTGTATCTAAATCGTATCTAATATATTTTGCAACGATTCAAAAAATGATTAGCAGTAATCATTGTAGTTTCATTAATGATAGCGAAAAACATTTATGTAATTACAAATATTCTGATATTAGATTATCTTATTTAGAAAAATTAAATTTAAGGTTGTAATGATAATCTTTATAATATATAATAAATTGGATGAATAACTTTATAAGATACTTAGAAAAGATTCTTCCTTAATATTTAAAATTTCTTGTAATAATAAATAACTTATTCATGGAATTGATTAATGCTCAACATGAAACCTAGAATTAATAATAATTAACATGATAGGCGACATCAGATTAGCATATTACTGATAAATGAAAGCTTAGTATTGTGCCTAACATATTAATAAGAATTAAATTAAAGAGTTTTCTGAAATAATAAATCTTGATTAAATAATTCATAATATTTCAGTTATTATTTATATATCTCTTGTACTGTATTGGAACTTTTTTGCTTAATTGGTTATACATAAACCAATAACAATCGATAATTGGTAGTAATGAGAATTGAAAAATCTTTCTATTAATTTTGTTGATGCCGACATTATGCTAATTGTAAATATCGAGGGGAAAATATAAAGAATTTTTTCCTTGGTGACCTTGACCTTGAAAATAACATCTTGGCGACTTCATTTGGTCTGATCATTTAAAAATGTGTATGTGTCTACTTAATTACATTTAATTTCTCTTTTATGGATTCAATTTAAAATTTCAACAAATTAATGTAGTGTACTTGATTATAAAGTTAAGCAGAATCATTAAATGGCACCTGCTGCATTCCTGCAAGGCTTTTTTTTTTGAAAAACAAAATATAACATGCAGTACTTACTACATTAGTAGCTGTTCATTTAAATCCATAAATTCCTTTATACATTTTTTTCTTTTTCCAAAGGCACCTAATTGTAAAGACATTAATTATTTTTTCTTCTGCAAATTGAAACATTATGCAGTTTTTCCTGTAAAATATAAATTGCATTGCGTCAATTTCTTTAAGTATTTTGTTTTTCATTATAATATTGATATTATTTTTTTTTTTACTTGAACTCATTATCTTATATACTAGTTATGATTTGCTTGATATAATTTTTTGTATTTATTACTTAAGAATTTAAATTATAAGTGGTTTTATTTTTAAAATTACTTAACTACTAATTACATAACACTATTGTTATATAATTATTTTTTATGTATAAAGTATCTACAGCTTAATATATAAAAATTATTATAAAAAATTAAAAAATGTTTGTTTTAAAAATTATTAATTTTTTTGCTTATTTACTCTATTATGTAAACTTATCTTTTTCAGTGTAATACATCTATTTTTTAAAATTACTCTGAATGGAAATTCAAACATTTTAATGATGTTAAATGAACATGGTAAATGAAATTTCAGATTTCAAAATAGTGGTTGAAATTTATTTATTGATTAGAACAAGTAATTGCATCTTTTTATTTCTTTTTATTTATGCAAATTGGTTGGAATTGCAGTCATTTTTTTTTCTTTGACACTGTTGGCAATTGTGGGTAATTGTTTTAATTGTGAAAAGAAAGAACTACTTCAGAATTATTTTTTTGTTAATTATTTTGTTAGCAAATGTATAATAAGTACAAAAATTTTCAAATGCTATTAGTAAAAGAAAAAGATAAGTAAAATGATTGTATTTATTTAATGATACTTGATGATAAAATGATTATTTTTATTATCTTTGCATTCTAGTACCTATTTGTTTTCTAGATATTATGATATAACAGCAATGAATTTTTTTTTGTTAAATTAAGTTTATTATTTGCCAAATAATTGAATAAGTATTTATGGTTCTGAAATTTATTAATTAGTTTAGTTCTGTTTAAAAAATTAAGAATGGTTTTAGTATAACAAAATTACTTTTATTGTTTAAATGTACATTTTACACTGTTCCTTTTATTTATTTTTGCATATAAATGTGGCTTCATTAATAATTTTAAATCAGAAGGGAAATTTTATTCTTTAGTGTTTTAATTGAAGAACGTTAATTAAACTCCAGAGCGTTTCCATTCATAACAAAACCTTGCTTTGACCTTAGGCGTTCGTGACTTTTTGCACACAGTCGCCAAACATCTCCCGTTGAAGTACTCATGGCGCTCTTATCTGAACTTAAATTAAAACCAACGTGGAATTTTTGTAACCAGGAAAAAGCTCAACCACTAAATCTTAACTGGAATGGAGTGAAAGATCTTATTGTTATGCAAGAGTTCGCTCAAGAATAGCAACTCTGGGTTTTTGGGTTCATTGACAAGAAAGATAGAAAATCTCTTCCCCGAGATCCGGACATTTTGGCTTCCCTCCAAAACGCGATCGCCTTAAATAAACATAAAAAAAACGAACCTCTTCCTAAAGATAAAAAAGAAAAATAATAGTATGAACGAACTTCCCCGTTCGTGATGGATATCGTCTGGTCTGGTTTTGAATTTGAGTAGTACCAAGGTAGCTTGTGATCTTATTTTTGTTAAACGTTTGAAAATAGTAATCGCCGGTATGGTAGTTGTATATTTCGCACTTCATTCACTACTAACTTTTAAAATTTCACTTATCGTAGTTAGAAGTCCGTTTATTCTAAGCTGTTGTCTTAGTTACGTTTTTTTAATTGAATGTTTAATTTTAATTAATGTTTTATTATGTACATATATATTAGATGAATGTGGTGGTTTCAAGAGTTTATAATATATTGTGACTTAAAATAAATCTGATAGTAACCTGTCATTTTTACTTTCTCTCATACGTAGTATAGAGAAAGTATAGTAATCGTTAAAAAATTTGAACTTGAAATTTTGACTTATTCCCACCTTTCTGATCTCCTTGAGTTCGAAAAACACATTTTTGGAAAAGGTCCTTCTGTTTTTCTGTGACAAAGGTAATTCAAAAACGCTTTGAGCTAGACGGATGAAATTTGGTATAAGATCTTTACATAAATTTATAGATTTCTATGAAATTCTGAGCAAAATTCGTTCAGAGGAAGTATGACTGTCCGTCTTATTAAGTATAAGTTAATACGATAATTACAAAAAGAGACTTAACGCGATAAAATTCAGTACATATATCTATAGTATTGACACCAATCAAATTTCGAACCAAATCCAAGAAAAGTTTGTCGATCGGTCTGTACCTTTGAAAAGAAGTAAACACTATTACTCAACGTCGTAATGGCTTTAATGTATCAAATTTGGTATGCGATTTTTGTGATTACAAGTGTAAATTTCTGTCAAATTTTCACTTGATTGAGAAAATCGCGTCTAATATACAAATTTTATTTTCGGATACTAAAAACTGCATACAGGGGTTGATCGCCGAGAGATCACCCGATAGAATCAGTAAAAATGCTGAATTTATGCCATAGATTAATATTTCCTATAATTATTGTACACCAGCTCCGTGGAAGTCATTTTCTGAGATAACACCTTTTTTAAAAGTGTGTGTGAGAAAGTTTTGTGGCAACCGCTCCCGCTGGTTTTTAAATTTCTCTTTGAAATTGGTTAGCATGGTCATGAACTAAAGATTGTAATAATATTGTTCGAACGATCTAGAGATTTTCCGTATTCTTATTTCTTTTTAAATTAAAGTATAATTTCTTTCAAGTATTTTATTTGTCATTGTTCTGTTAAATTCAGTTCATTGTGAGTAATAATAAAAGTTTGTGCAACCACATTGTATTTCATTTATATTTTCGTACTTCCCTGCCTCTTGTAAATTGTGGAAGGGAAGGATAAGGAAAGTGATATATCTTCCCCTTTCACAGGAACCGCCTGAAGACATATCTACCACTCTCTTTCTGTGAAAACTTGCATCTATGTATCTCAGACCCCCCTTTTTTGCCCCCCTCCCCTGAACCCTGCTTCTTTCCCTTGCCTTGAAGTTATTTTCCAATGAGATCTTTTGACACCCGTTCTGTCGCCGGAAATCTCTCCCTTTCTGCTGCAGGAGGGTCTAGTTACACTCCTCCATTGAGGCTCAATCCGCCTAATTGAGTCGTACCCTACAGCAAACGACATTCTGTCTGGAATTCATCAATGAGAGCGTCCCCTCTGCCCTAGGGAAGTAGTATTGAACACTTCTGCAAATGACAAGGGGGTGAGATCTCTATTGATGTAACCTCCCAGGTTTTAAATTACGAAGTTCTTTACTGTCATTGGGTAGTGAAAGCACTTCCCCTTTTTTTCAGGGTGGCCATTTAACGATTTCTTTTGTTATAGAGTCCTTGTTGGTTTATCTTATGTTAGAAAGTAATAAATTTTTGTAAGTAACGGGAGAAGCATACAGATGTTAATAATGAAAAAAGTTAGGCTTAATTCTTAGCAAATGTGAAAGTAAGGAAAATGAGGAGGTCACAATATAAAAGCATTCACAGTGTCCGGTAATTATCTATACTTATATAAAGCTCCATGTGTGTGTGTGTTGGCGTTCTACAGGCCAGAAAGTTTGACCTACAGCTACCAAATTTGGTACATGTATACCTTGGAGGACGGGAATGCGCACCTGGGGTCCCTTTTTTTTTTTTGAATTTTTAATTATTAAATAAAAACTAACTTTCCCGCCAAAAAAATCTTTTAATTTTCCCCACCGCCAAATGAGTAAGGCTTCCGTTTTTTCCCACGCTAAAAAGACTAGGCTTAAGATTTTTCGGCCGATTATTTCAAACGATTCTCTTTATTTTCTTAATGTTTGATGCATTTAAAATTAAACATTGTTAATGAATCGATCTTTCAGATTCATTCTGAAGTACTTTTGAATTAAAATAAAACAGAATAAAGGAAATTAAAAATTTCTAATCTGTGTAGCGTTACCCCAACTGGAGTAGAAAAATTCATGCATTTGCGTTACCGTAACTGGTGTTGGAAAATTCACGCAAGCGCAATGTGTTCTGATTGTTGTGACTGATTGCGGACTTGTTTAAATTATTTTTAGGTTAGTTGCATGCTTTTGTAATCAAATTGTATTTATGTTATATATTTTTTGTATATGCTTATAGTTTTAAGTACATCGTTTTTTAAGTAGTTTTTTTTTAACTGTTTTCAACCGATTATTTTAAACGATTCGTTTTATTTTCTTAGTGTTTGATGCATTTAAAATTAAACATTGTTAATGAATCGATCTGTTCATGATGAATCTGAGAAAATTTTATTGACAAATTCTTGAAATATTACATAAATTAAGAAAGATATTCTTTAGTGCCCATAAAGTTTAAACGCTCAGTGACTGTTTTCAGTAATCATATTATTAAAAAAATGCTTTCTTTCAGTAAAAAACATTATTATATTAATTGCAGATTAATCCTTTCCACTTTAATTTAAAGTATGAATTCTATGGGAGCTAACAGGTACATATTACGTTATGACTGAAGGCCTTTATAATATTATGAGGGAATTATATCACTATCATAATTTGAAATTTTAAAATATTTTGGTGAAGAAGCTATTAAAGTAGGAATTATATAAAATATTTAATAATTAAAATTTTAACGAGCATTAGGATTGGCGAATTGGCTGGTCGCCAAAGGTGGCTAGTATTGAAAACGTTTTTGTAATATGAGGATGGTTTGGTTTGGCTGTTTTAATGGCACAAGAGCCATTGTAATCTGAGGAGTAAGCTTAAATCAATGTTACCATGGACTGGGGCTTAATTTAAGGAAACTAATCTTTCCAAACTCCTTATTTTTTCCTCTGCCTGCCTACAATGATGTGCTATATGTATTCATTAGACAAGAACTTTCGGAATTTAAATCAGTAATAAGAAATTAGCAAAAAAAAAAAAAAAAAAAAATCTCAGGAAGGTGCTTATAACCTGTGAACTGGGTATGACGAAATATTTCAATGAAAAACGAATTGAATATAAGTTAATTACGCCGTTAACAGGTTAAGTATTTTTGAGTGGCCTTTATGGTTTTAAATGGAGGGAAATGATAAACACTATGAATAGGATGTTTCTATTTAAATGGTTAAATAAAACTGCATATGACAAGGGATTATATTTGTGGCATTTTAAATTCTTTGCATTCTAAGGCAAATTAAGATTTGTAATTTATAAGTAATTGACTTGTAGTTTGTTGGATAATTAATAGACCTATAAGTAATAGCACTTCCTATAGAGCCATAAGCAATAACAAAATTCCATATTTACATAAATTTATTTAATTTAAACTGTTATACAGTACTCTTGCTGTTTGCAAGCTAATTGGTTATTTGGAAAACAATCTCTTGGGAATTGTATTAATTAAAATTTAAGTATTTTGTTTGCAAGAATGTCGTGTTATCCATCATATGCATTAATTTAAAAATAGCAGTGATATTTTACCTTTTCATTTTTTTGTTAATCGGTTCCTTATTCGTGTAAATTAATGTTTTACTACGCAATTGCTCTTCTAGAGTTAATATTTTTAACTGCTGCATTAAAAAAAAAACAGATTAGATTTTGTAGCTTAGAATATGTTGAATGAATTCTAACTTCGGATAGTTAAAACAAAATGAATATGAATCACATTAAAATAAAATGTTAATTCCCCGCAGCTTGTCAGATTTCGAAAGTTTACAGCAGTCTAACAGGAATTGTATATTTTTTGTGAATGGTTGTATTGTGAGGCCCAAGATCGTATGTCCGCGCCGTGTGTGGGCTGATAAAAATACTTCTCATGCGCACCCTATCAGAAGGATAAGAAATGTTTTGGCTGCCGATGCAGATAAAGCTTTCCGTTTCCGTGTACTTTTTTTTTTTTTTTTTTAATATTTTCTTCGGCGGTCTTTTATGTCTTCATACTGTATATCTGATCCCGAAATTTTATAATGCCAAGTCAGTTTATGCCCAAGGCTTTTTTTCGTATTTTTTGCCCCATTTTTCTATCTTTATGATTCTCTTTAGAACTATGGTTTCCTATCTGTTCGTAAAATATTCAGAAGTGAATTTTTGAACAGCTGGTTGGGAATAAACAGAAGGCTTGGAAAAAAGCATATTGGACTTGTGTTAGGAGGAAGGGTGATGTGTGTGTATTATTTTGTTATTTTAAGATTAATTAAATTTTCCTGCTTCTGAAGTTCATTGCTGAACAACTAATGCGAATAGGAAATTTTCAGTTCTTAAAATGTGCCCTATTAAATACTAAAAAAAATTTAAATATTGCATTTATGCGCAATGGCGAAAGGTGGTTATAGATGCTCCGAACGCCAGTTTTTAGAGGCCCCGTGGGGACAAAACGATAGCGCCCCCCTATTTTTGTTTTCAAATCAAATTTGACAGTATGTACATTTTGATACACTTGCTTAGTTTATTGTTGTTATGCTGCTTATGATAAGAGGGACAAAAAAAAATGTCCGGTCATCTCTTACTTTCACTATATCACTGACTGCAAGTATGTTCAATTTTATAACAGGACTATGTTAATTTTACTATATTTTAATGCCAAGTATCATATTTAAATAATGTTGTATTTCAATATATTGTCTATTTTTGCCTTTAGCCCTTAATCTAAGAATTTACTATATCTCCAAATAGATGACACATCCTATTTGGTACATTTATTATTGTTAAATTCCCTATAATAACATTAAAGGCATTTGAGATATTGAAGGGTTTCGAAATGATTTTTATGTTTTAAATTAATATTTTCATTTAATTGTAGATTTATATACTTGAAAATTCAGCAATTCAATGCACATGTCGGACATGTCATTGAAAGCGAAGGTATGAGTTTTTGAAAATAGATTTTCTATTTTTGTAAAATTGAGAGAATTCTTTCTTACCTCTAAATGAATGTAAATTGGTTTTATATAATTAATAACTATGATCATTCAGTAATTTAATTATGTTTAGGGAAATTTTTTCATATTAACTTAACTTTCATATTTACTTATTAAATTTTAATCGCATTCTTTAAAGCCCGTCTTTTGTTTCAGATATAACGGATGCAACATTTATTCAATTTTTATAAAAAAGTTATCTGATATTGATTAACAAAGACGTTAAAAGCAGCAATTTTCTCTTGAGTTAAACACCTATATTCACCAGACTACCATTTCTTCCTTTGAGTGGAAACATTCAGTTTCTTTCTCCATCCTGTCAGTTATGATATCTAAATTTTTTCTCTAACTAGTTTTCTCTTGACCGAATGGAGACTTAAATTGTGATAAAGCGTATGTTTTGATCTTAATTTGAATGAGTTCCTTTTCCCTCCCGCGATGGGAGGCGGAATTGCGGCAAGCGGCCCGTTTGAAGGTCGCTTCAATTTTGGTAGTAGGTGAGTACTTGGTTGCCGCCAGAATGACCCTTTCACATTGCTTTGCTGGGGTGTGGGGCGGGGGCACACCACTAAATTACCAGAACGTACCTTTTCTTTCTTATTCTTGGGAATGAAGTCATTATCGTGTTTCTTGCGCGTTTTCTTGCAGCGTATAAATCGTCTTCTTCCTCCTCATTCTGATGGAGAAAAAGAAGGGAGAGGGGGGGATTGGTGGATGCATTTAGACACGGACCTATTGTGGGGATGTTTCATTCTTTCTTTTGCTATCTTGTTAAGGATCTATATTGGTGCTAACAGGTGTGCTTTTACTCTGATCCTCTACAGAGGGAATTTCTTTGGCGTTACCTGCTCTTTCATTAAATGTATGTTCTTGGTATTTCTATTTCGTAACCTTAAATAGTTTTGGAATTTTTATTTTTGTGGAAGTCTGTTTCATGTGTATTTATTTTTCTTAAATATGAAAATTTAATTGTTCTCAAATCTAAAAGATATCAAATACTTTATGAAGAAATCCTACAGTTATAATTAAAACGTTTAATTTAGGTAAACATTAATTTAATTTTTAAATTTAGGCTCAAACGGTGTTGCTTCAGTTTGGAGATAATGCACTCTTCAGGACTTCAATTGAAGATCGACTTTCTGTTTTTCCGATGTATTAAATTTCATACTATGTTTTTGTAGCTGATGTTAGTGCCTCTTGTACGTTAAAGGTTCATTTATATTTGGGCTAATTATGTCTATCATTACTTTTCAGTAATAACTTGTGAATGAAACTACAGTTATAATAAACATGAAATTCTAAGCAGTTTTGCTAAAATCAGATGTTATTCATAAATGGTTACTTTTATGCCTTTAAAAAAAAATACAAACTTTTATTGATATTCTTTTCAGTTAGTGACGTTACTTAATTATACTGATTTAATCTAATATTATGCTTTCCAACTTTCTACTATTTATATTCTTTTAACTATTGTTTACAGTTAAGTGTTGGACTGTGAATGGAAATTATCGTGGTTATAGTTGTTAAAATTATTTTTATTGTTAATTTACTCTGTTCAGAAATAATAAAGGAACGAGAAAGGCGAATAAAAATTTTAAAATCATTAAACAAATAGATATCGATGAGTTTGTGCGAAGTCCGTAAACAATTGTGAAAGCGAGTCCCTTCCTTTTCAATCTATACTTATAATAAAGCTCAATGTGTGTGTGTGTGTGTGTGTGTGTGTTGGCGCTCTACAGACCAGACCAATCAACCTACAGCTACCAAATTTGGCACGTGTATACCTTGGAGGCCGGGAATGTGCACCTGGGGGTTATTTTTTCGAATTTTTAATTAGAATTTTATTTATTTAAAAATTAAGCGAAATTTTGACGTGTTTCTGCTATAACTGCCGAAAATATTACCGCACAAAAAAGATTTTTACATGAAGTTAAAGATAAAAAATTTATCTTTTAAATGATACTACTGTTTTAATCTTATAATTAAATTTCTATTTTTAATGAATTTTTAAATAAATATTTTAACTGTTTTTCAATATTTTTTTTCGTCAAAAATAAAAATGAGGATTAAGCACGTTTCGCATTCATGAGAAAAAAATAGCTTTTTTCAAAGTGTTGCCATCACATTGATTAAAGCTCTAACTGAAAATAAATTAAATCTTTTTGGAAATGAAATCTGCAAAATTATAATTTTCGACAAGTGTCTGTAAGAAATGAAACAAATATGAAATATTATTTTTTCTAAAAAATATTCAAGAAAATTTATTTTATGATCTTTTACACTCTCTATACAGGGTGTTTATTCTGTCTCGGATCCATTTTGATATTTAATGAATCATAAAATAATGAAGATGTAAACAAACTTATGGCATTTATTGATGGAATAACTCATATATTTTCCTTTTCAGGTTTGAATATTTTTACGTTTGTAAATATCGTCTGCGCGTGTTTTTAATTTCAGATAATTTCATTTTCCAGTCTAAATATCTGTACTTTTCTAAATATCGTCTGCTTATTAATTGCATTTTTCTCTCTTTTGTTTTTGGCAACTATTGAAATGTTTACTTTTGATGTGTTTGTTCTATGTAGTACTTTTGTATGTGATGTTTTATTCGAGCGGATATTAAGGAGAATGCATACACCACAAGAGAAAGCACAGATTTTATGGTGGTCATAGAGTTAATTTCCAATCAACTAAATCACTGACTTTAAAGAGTTAATTTCCAATCACTTAAACTGACTGATTTATGAAGATTTGAATATCACTATTCAATAAAAAAAGGATAATTTTAGATTTTCCATCGATCATTTTAAAGAAAATACGCCAATCAGCGCGCAGGTTTCTCGAGATTAATTGGCCTAAGATTATGAAAATGGTGAGTTTTTCTATATTTTTAACATTTAAAACTTCATAAATAAGTCTTAGTTGATCGTGGAAAATAGAAACATTCATTCATTTATTTAAAATTTGGTGTGTCCAGAATATTTATCAGAATATGATACCTTACTGCATTAAATTTAGACTTCATAATTTTTGAAATATATTTATAAGCAGGAACAAAATATTATTGATTTCATTTCAATCCTTTTGAAAGCAAAACTAAAAACTGAATTTTATACTGAATCTCAGAAATTTTTGTTGAATTATTGTTTGAGATATTACATAAATTATGAAAAATATTTTGTAGTTAACATAAGACTTAAATACCGAGCGATTCTGTTTGCAATACTCACATTCAATAATAATAATAATTAATAAATTACAATAAAGATGATAAATAAAATAAAACGCTTGGTTTTATTAAAAAATATCTTAATATTAATTGCAATTTCGTCATTTACATTTTAAATTAAAGTTGAAGTTTTACCGGAAATGGCAACAAATTAGCAAAATATATATAGTAAATTGAACGAAACGATCTAAACAGTATAAGTTTGGTATGACTATCAAAATTTGAAGATTAAAAATGTTTTGTTTGAGAATCCTTTAAGAGACCAGTTACTTAAAATATTTAATTGAAAATTGTAGCGAGCGGTAATACTGGCGAACAGGCTGGTCGCCAAAGGCGGCTAGTATATAATAAATCAGCCTTAATATAAAATACATTTTTCCATCAAACTATAATTTTTACTCTGTTTTATAAGACATGTACATATATATTTTATTTTTGGACAATTTAGTTCAATGATGTCTTTTCTGAAATATTGGCATAGCATTCTCTATGGCTTAACTATTTTGTCATCACTCATTTTTATTGTGCAGTGGATAATAATTGCGAGATGCAGACATCTTTTGTGACATAAATGTCTTGGAATCACAGGTGCCGCGGCCGTATTTTTATTTTCGCCATGCACGTTTCGCTTACTTTTGGGCCTGCTCCCTATTTATGGGCGTAGGGGAGCACAGGATCCTTTGTTAATCTATTTTTGGTAGCATTCTTGGAGGGATAATGTTCTTAAGCCTGGCCGTGTTATGTGTGTACTAGAGGAGACAGATTACTTTGAAAGGCGGCTTTTGGCCTTCAATGCCGCCCTTTTGATTAATGGGCAGTTCGAATGGTATTATAAAATTTGATGTTCCTTTCTGATTTCCAGTTAAATTCATAAATGCTTAGTTATTTAGCATTCAACAACATTTGTTTAACAGATCGTTGCGTGCTATACGTGTACCATAACATGATATTGGATATGACTTTTATTTTGAAAAAGGATTTACTTATTTCACTTGGAAAGGAACACAAGGCGGTCTTTTTTTACCTTAGAAAATTTTAATTCCAAACGATTGCGCAGCCTGACCAAAATTGTTTACTGTGTCAAAAAGCAAAAATCAATCAATTACCTTTATATAAATTTTCAAAAAGGACGGCAGAATTGTTAACAGATATCACCTGTATAAAAGAGTTAAAAATTTTTTTCGAAGAACTTCTCATTTTTATTGTGGCAGCTTTGAAAATATTTGATGTAGTGCTGGATAATTTCTTATTCTGATACAATTAATCAATGTTTGTAAGAAAAGCTGACGATGCGCACTTGCAGATTATTCTATTTAAACACAAGTTCTTAGTCATACAGAGCTATCAACATAATCCAATCCTAATAGTGAGAGAAATATTTCTAAAACAGGGTTGGTTTTGTCATCGAATAACCGCTTTAGAAGCACCGCAATAATGGGTTGCTTGCCCTTGCCTTTTAATAAATGGCCTTGTAATAATTTTCTGATAATAGTATTAAATTGAAATCTGCATTGGATTTCATTCATATTTAGAACAGGTGTGAAAGGAGATTATTGGAAAAAAAATGCTTCATTTTTAAAGATCTGTTTATTTAAAAAAAGTTTCTGGCTACATTTTGTTTGGTTGGGCTTGTAAAAATAAAGATACATATTGATAAAAGGCGCATGGAATTTTTTTAATCTATAGGAACTAGTGATCTTGTCTAAAACATCGTGCGAGTAACATTACACAGCCATAATTTAGTTTTTGTATTGAATTATAATGTTGTCTAATGGACTTCAAATTATGTAAAAATAAACATCTATCTATACTTATAATAAAGCTCAATGTATGTGTGCGCGTGTGTGTGTGTTGGCGCTCTACAGGCCAGACCATTCAAACTACAGCTACCAAATTTGGCACGTATATACCTTGGAGGTCGGGAATGTGCACCCAGGGGTTATTTTTTTCGAATTTTTAATTAAAATTTTATTTATTTAAAAATTAAGCGAAATTTTGGCGTGTTTCTGCTATAACTTCCAAAAATATTACCACACAAAAAAGATCTTTACATGAAATTAAAGATAAAAAATTTATCTTTTAAATGATACCAATGTTTTAACCTTAAAATTAAATTTCTATTTTTATGAATTTTTAAATAAATATTTTAACTATATATTTCAGCAATTTTTTTCGTACAAAATAAAAATAAAATTTAAGCTGCACGAGCACGTTTCGCATTCATGGGAAAAAATTAGCTTTTTTCAAAGTGTTGCCATCACATTGATTAAAGCTTCAATTAAAAATAAATTCAATCTTTTTGGAAATGGAATCTGCAAAAATATAATTTTCGGCACGTGTTTGTAGGAAATGAAACACATAAGAAATATTATTTTTTCTAAAAAATAAATTTAAGAAAATTATTTTATGAACTTTTACACTATCTATATTATTAATCCAATAAATCAGTTTTATTTTAAGGCAAGTTTTATTTAATACTAGCCACCTTTGGCGACCAGCCGGTTCGCCAGTATTACCGCTCGCTACAATTTTCAATTAAATATTTTAAGTAACTGGTCTCTTAAAGGATTCTCAAACAAAACATTTTATATCTTCAAATTTTGATAGTCATACCAAACTTATACTGTTTAGATCGTTTCGTTCAATTTACTATATATATTTTGCTAATTTGTTGCCATTTCCGGTAAAACTTCAACTTTAATTTAAAATGTAAATGACGAAATTGCAATTAATATTAAGATATTTTTTAATAAAAGCAAGCGTTTTATTTTATTTATCATCTTTTGTTATTTATTCATTATTATTATTATTGAATATGACTATTGCGAACAGAATCGCTCGGTATATAAGTCTTATGTTAACTACAAAATATTTTTCATAGTTTATGTAATATCTCAAAGAATAATTCAACAAAAATTTCTCAGATTCAGCATAAAATTCAGTTTTTAGTTTTGCTTTCAAGAGGATTGAAATGAAATCAATAATAATATTTTGTTCCGGCCTATAAATATATTTCAAAAATTATGAAGTCTAAATTTAATGCAGTAAGGTATCATATTCTGATAAATATTCTGGACACACCAAATTTTAAATAAATGAATGAATGTTTCTATTTTCCACGATCAACTAAGACTTATTTATGAAGTTTTAAATGTTAAAAATTTAGAAAAACTCACCATTTTCATAATCTTAGGCCAATTAATCTTGAGAAACCTGCGCGCTGATTGGTGTATTTTCTTTGAAGCGATCGATGGAAAATTTAAAATTATGCTTTTTTTTATTGAATAGTGATATTCAAATCTTCGTAAATCAGTCAGTTTAAGTGATTGGAAATTAACTCTTAAAAGTCAGTGATTTAATTGATTGGAAATTAACTCTATGACCACCATAAAATCTGTGCTTTCTCTTGTGGTGTATGTATTCTCCTTAATATCCGCTCGAATAAAACATCACAACACATCAAAAGTAAACATAACATTTCAATAGTTGCCAAAAACCAAAGAGAGAAAAATGCAATTAATAAGCAGACGATATTTAGAAAAGTACAGATATTTATACTGGAAAATGAAATTATCTGAAATTAAAAACACGCGCAGACGATATTTAATTTATTTTCAGTTAGATCTTTAATCAATGTGAGGGCAACACTTTGAAAAAAGCTATTTTTTTTCCCATGAATGCGAAACGTGCTTAATCTTAATTTTTATTTTTGACGAAAAAAATTATTGAAAAACAAAGTTAAAATATTTATTTAAAAATTCATTAAAAATAGAAATTTAATTTTAAGATTAAAACAGTAGTATCATTTAAAAGATAAATTTTTTATCTTTAACTTTATTGTGCGGTAATATTTTCGGCAGTTATAGCAGAAACACGTCAAAATTTCGCTTAATTTTTAAATAAATAAAATTCTAATTAAAAATTCGAAAAAATAACTCCCAGGTGCACATTCCCGGCCTCCAAGGTATACACGTGCCAAATTTGGTAGCTGTAGGTTGAATGGTCTGGCCTGTAGAGCGCCAACACACACACACACACACACAAACACACACACACAAACACACACACACATTGAGCCTTATTATAAGTATAGATGAACAGGATATCCATTCAAATCAGGGCCACACAGCTAATTAGTAAACCTTTAGTAAGACACAGATCTGCTAAAATGGTCTAAATGGAAAATGATTATATTTTATGTAACTTAATTAAAATAAATGTTCTAATAAATAACGAATTTTTCATTTTACATTAAGCTTCTACTGTGGAAATTACGAATAACAAAATGTTCTTGAAACACTAATATTTTAAATAAAAAGAGTTAATTTCCAATCAACTTAATCAATCACTTAAACTGACTGATTTATGAAAATTTGAATATCACTATTCAATAAAAAAAAGGATAATTTTAGATTTTTCATCGATCGTTTCAAAGAAAATACGCCAATCAGCGCGCAGGTTTCTCAAGATTAATTGGACTAAGATTATGAAATGTTGAGTTTTTCTAAATCTTTAACATTCAAAACTTCATAAATAAGTCTTAGTTGATCGTGGAAAACAGAAACATTAATTCATTTACTTAAAATTTGGTGTATCCAGAATATTTCTCATAATATGATACCTTACTGCATTAAATTTAGACTTCATAATTTTTGAAATATATTTATAGGCCGGAACAAAATATTATTATTGATTTCATTTCAATCCTTTTCAAAGCAAAATTAAAAACTGAATTTTATGCTGAATCTGAGAAATTTTTGTTGAATTATTGTTTGAGATATTACATAAATTATGAAAAATATTTTGTAGTTCACATAAGACTTAAATACCGAGCGATTCTGTTTGCAATACTCACATTCAATAATAATAATAAATAAATAACAATAAAGATGATAAATAAAATAAAACGCTTGGTTTTATTAAAAAATATCTTAATATTAATTGCAATTTCACCATTTCCACTTTAAATTAAAGTTGAAGTTTTACCTGAAATGACAACACATTAACAAAATATATATAGTAAATTGAACGAAACGATCTAAACAACAGTATAAGTTTGGTATGGCTATCAAAATTTGAAGATTAAAAATGTTTTGTTTGAGAATCTATTAAGAGACCAGTTACTTAAAATATTTAATTGAAAATTGTAAGGAGCGGTAATATTGGCGAACCGGTTGGTCGCCAAAGGCGGCTAGTAGAAAATATTACCAAAAAGCATTAAAGTTGTAATAATTACTAAATAAACATTAGTGTTTAAAATAAATATATACCAATTATCCTTTGTAAAAACTTTCTTTATCCTGCAAACAAGTGACCATTTTCTTTGTCAGCAGTTGGTTATCTCCTATATCAAGCTGTTATCTCCTGTTCTTTTCCCGTAATTTCATTCCTTTTAAATCTGAATATTTAAATTAGCGAAAGGGACGAATAAATATACCCATTTCCACATTTTTATCTTTCGTTCCTTACGAATTTTTTTAAAAAAAAATCAATTTGACTTGGGCAATCATTTAATCGCTCTGCAACTGTATATTAAATATTTTTTAAAGACTTGCATGTTAATAACCAATAAAAAAAGGATTATGCAGGAATAGTTTTCAAAAATTTTCAAATCTCTATCCTTTATTCCTAATTTGCCTTTAGCGTTATTGATGGAAAAGCACCGTTCTAGTGAATGGCTCCTCCTTTGAATTCTCACTTTCATGAAACTTCTTCCAGTTATTATTGATATTAGATTAATGAACTACTACTTCCTTCACTGAATTGGAACGGGTTTCGTTCTGTTGAAAAACAAAACCAGCGAAAGCTGGGGCTTCCAAAGAATTCCCATTCACACATGTAGGCTCTTTTTCTTAACCCTGATATAGGACAGAAAGAATGAAAACTCCGGGCTCTCGACCACACACGGAGTCCAGGGACTTTTAGGCAGCTGCACTGATGGAGGATCGCAGGGGAGGGAATGCAATAGTCAGTAGACGCCATAGTGGGATGGGCAGGAAATGCCCATTGCTGTGGAAACGTAAAAGCCACGGTTCCTTCACACGTTACGAGGGGGAGGAAAGAAATTCTTTTTAGGACTAGTGCTAAAAGTTTTTCTCTTCGGCTGTGTTATGGTAGGCAGCTTTCGAAGATATTTTCATTTCTTTTTTCTTTCGAAGGGGGAGGTAGATGTGTAAATAAACATGACTTTTAGTCCTACAAAATTGAGAAGTCAAAAGTATGGCAAGTTCATCCAGGATTTATTTTTTCACGAACGGAGAATTAATGTTTACTTTAGGATTTATTACTAGAGCTTGTTAGTAAGGAATGTCGGAATAATCTGTTGGGAGGCAGATCTGAGATTTTCCTCATGTTTTGTGAAGAGTTATTCACGTATTGGGCGTTCCTTTCTTGCTTCTGCTGTTTTCCTTTAGAAGACAGATGGCATTCTAAATGTACTAAGTAGCATATATATTTAAGTACCAAAAAGATTTTGGTTAAAATACGAATCCATTAATCTTATTTGTCTAAAAATGTTTATATATGAAACTTTTATTTTTTTAATCTTTAGTATATCCCGCAGTCAATGGTGTTCTCATCGATTCGAATAGTTGGCGTTTGGTCAATCTATTCAGCAGTATAAGGGCATTCTAAAGAGAGAACTGCACATATTGCATTTATTTTTCTTTACTATTCACGGAGTGTACAATTTTCGAGGTTTCATGTTTATAATACTATCTTGTATACGCCAGGAAGAATGATTATGCTGGTATATAAAATACACTATTATTTATGTACCTAACTCCACAGGTTCTCATTAAGAATATTACATGAATATAGTCTGAATACAAATGCTAACAAACTTGGTGAAAACCTTGTCAATAAAGTTTTATGATAAGCATGAATAATCGATACCGATTTCTTTGCGAAAATTTCCACAGCAGAAGAATAAGAAACTGAAAACAGCCCTCAGCGTTTACTCAGTTAATTAAACTTGTTTAGTGAATTGAAGCAACTCGCATTCTGGTGAACAGTACACCGTGACATCTGTCTCGTTCTGCTGTTTGTCCGTGGCGTTCTGATGGTTAGGTCAACCTTGGAACCAAACTGTCTGAAGTTCGGAACCCAGCTCCATCGAAGAACTGCCGTGCACTGTTGTTTAAAGATCCCGTGAAAATGTTTGCGTAATAGTTGAAAAGTGTCCGTTCCCAAGCATTTTTTGATTATTACACTTCGCAAAAGGTGTTACGCATAAAAGTGAGTAATTATTGCGCATCCTAATTCCAAGAATAATTTCTTTTAACCTATTGCTAAATGTATGTAAACATTTCATCCTTTTATCTTTCCTCTCACCCCTTTTTGACGAAATAAACGTCTCCTTATGGATGCGCAAAAGCTCAATGGGTTTTCGAATCAGAGAATGAATATTAAGTAGGATTAATACTTGTAAATTACTTTGGAACTAGATGATTTGCGGTTGATGTACCATGGAAGTTTGGAGAGGAAGGGGTAGGAAGGCTCAGATGTCATATTCGTCATCTACGATTCAAAATTGCGAGGTCCATTCCCCAAAGCCTTCATGTTGCTTCAAAATGGGACGTATATATAATTACATAATTTGCTGTATCCACTATTGGTAAAGTTATAACTAGTCTGCACTGTATTGTTTCTTGCGGACACTTACAGTAAAAATGTTAAAATTGTAATTTATTTTGTATATTTATTCATTCTCGTCTGAAAAAAAACCCCTCAAGTAGGGATTTGTTTGTAATAAATTCCTTAGTAGGGAAAAATCGCGGTATGTTGATTGCTCACCCTTAGAACTAATTTCCATTCCGATAATTCTTCGATTTTTAAGGGTTTTAAAAAAAATGTTTATGGTCTTTTTGTCTACTAAATATGTATTTCGCTTTCATTTACACTTCCAACAACTGGTAAAACACCCTGGTTCTTTTTATTATGCATTTCGCTTAGTTATCCACTGCGCAACAGTTCCGTAAACATTCACACTTGTCGCTTCTTCAGTATTTATGGTATCCTTGGCAGATAAAACTACCCTCTTATTTCTCATTCTTCACGTACGGTTTGAATGAAAGACAAAAATATATTCTCGTAGCGTAAGTAGTTGTGTAAATAAAAACTTCTTAATAGCCTCGAAAGGGATGCGGCGGGGAGAGAGGTTGAAGCATGCCTTGGAACTACTTACCACTAATTATGGCGCGCGTGGGGTCGACAATGTCATTATGAATGACTGGAAGGAAAGGTTTGGATTATTATCCGGTGATTCTATTAGGAATGGGATGTATTTGTGCGGATAACCTCGGATATCTTATTTGTTTATTTGTTGAATTGCTTTATTCAGTCAATGCCTTGCAACTATCGCTTACATCTCGCCGAACGTTTAGCAGATTTGAACGACATTAAGTTCATATTCCTTATAATTGGTTCCAACTGATGCGTCTGGAATTTGTCTAATGAAATAATCTTTTGTATAATCATTTAGTGCACTGTACAATCATGTACATTTTGCGAACTGAAATTGGTAATTAAAAAATCTCGCATTAAAAGCAATGGCTAGTATCTTACCATATTTTTAAATTGATATTAATGTTTTTTAAATGAATTGCATTTTTTGTATTATCCTTTGGCACATTTGTAAATATACTTTATTGGCTTTTTGAATTAAATAAATGTTTGTATTTATTGATCTGTCTGAAAGTTTTTTGAAAGGGATCAGTACTTTTTAATCACTTCTCAGTTTCATCCGCAATTTGCAAAGGATTGATAATTTGAATTTGATAATTATGATACATTATACGTAATGTTCAAGGTAATTAACTTAAGTGTATTTAAGGGTAGATATTTTTTTTTGAATTCATTGATTGGTATCAGTTAAAAATTATTCATTAAATAAAAAAGATCCTGCGTGTTTGGGATGATGCTTAAATTATTACCACAAATAGAAAGATATGAATAATTTAAGAAATGAAATTGTTCCTGTTTTTAATAGTTTTCGTGTATAGTTCATTTCAATGCTTGTATTTTCTTGTGCCAGTTTTCATATTTGGCTTTAAAATTAAATTCTTCACTAAATGTACGAGTCCCATGCCTCATCAAGTTGCATTGTTCACCTCGTATGTAATAATTTTATTTATAAAGATCACCATCAGTGTTATTTTATTGTTTTATTTGTATTTTCCTTGAATTATAGAACATATTCTTAAGGTTTCCCAATTATTTTTTTTTACTTTTATTGTTTTAAATGCTTATGGTTATGTCATTTATCAGCAGGTGGTCGTCTAGAGGAGGAACTCACTTACGCGAGAGAGAACCACGGTGAAGGAGTTGGCAGCAGAGACCTAATGATAACGCATACCCTGAAGGAGAAGGGGGCAAGTGTTCTTCATTCTGACTCCCTTTTAGCTCATCAACAAGTACTCAAGGCAGCCGTAGATGTTTCGGTGGAAGTCTTTGACATGTGAGAGCCGTTACTATCTCTTTATATATAATTTTTATTCTTTTACATATTCCTAACCTGTCTCTTTAATGCTGATTTTAATTTTCCCCTTATATTTCTAAATTTTTGGTGGATGGAGACGTCTATTAAGGCTTAATTTCAATTCATTAAGAAATGAAAGAGCACATATAGTATATGATTATTGATATACACAAAGTATTTTATATGCTACCCTGTACTAATTTTTGAATGTTTGAAAATATATTTCAATTTTCAAAAAATAATGCATGACGAATCCAAATCGATTATATTTGAGTGTAGAAAATCAATGAAAACTTAGATAGGATTCCATTATATGCGAGATGCTTTATTAGCATATAATAAAATATTTTTTGAAATTTCTGTAAAAGAATATATTACTTTCTCACAACCTTGACTTAACTTTCATGCTAATTTGTTCTATTTAATAACTGATTTATCAAGAAGTATTTTTATTGAATTTGTTATTCACCGGATTGAAAATTATTTTTATTTTTTTAGTAAATTTTTTTAAAACATTCATATTTCTCGGTGATCTCGTGGGAAAATTTAATGGTTGTTAATCTTTATTTAAAATTCTTCCCGACTGCTGTGTAAAAATAACTAAGAAATATAATTTTACTTGAATACATTCATTAAAAATTATAAATGAATATCATATGCTTTTGTTTTATAATTTTTAAATATCTGCATTTTAAAAATATTTCCTGATCATTCCATCTCTTTTTTCAAAATTTTCTAAGTTGTGTGGGCATTATTTTCCCACAGAACCAAAATGCTGTGTTGGCGAATTCCTTTCTGAAACTATATAAGTTCAAAATACTTTCTTATGATATCCTTTTTTTTGCTTTCTGCCTATCTAGGTGGTTTTCTGCGCTGCACTTTTGATTGCTTTGTCAAAAAGCTTTGATAATGGATTAAAAAAAAAAAAGAAAAAAAGACTGTTTTTTTGAACTGCGAAAAATTGCTAAAAAGCTCCATCCTTATATCCTCAAAGAATTTGGAATTGCGAAAGATACAAATTGATTTCGGTTTCAACAGAATTTCATTTTTCGATTAATTGATTCTGCTTTATCTGTTATGAAGATAATTTCAAAACTGCGTTTAATTGTCTTGTCCACATCATAATTTGATTTTCTTTAATTTCAAGTTAAATTCTTTCAATTCGTTATGTCTAGCGAGATTATTTTATTGCCTTCTTATTTTGTAATTATATCTATTTTATTTTTTCGTTTCAGATCATGGAGTTTAAAAGACGTGTGCAATTCTCTTAGTTTTCCGCTCTCTGAAGAGCACTACTTAGATATGGTGCGTTCACTTGATTTTATTGCAGTTTTAAAAAAAAATCTTCTCTACCTTATCTTTATAGATTCACTAATTGATTTTTTTAATTATTATTATAGACATTAGAAAATCTATCTCCATGTGTGATAATTACCCCTTTGGATTGTTTCTGGGAAGGTTCGAAACTTCTAGGACCTGAATATCCAGTGAAAATACCGTAAGTATAATTTATATTTTAAACATGTACATTTTAATTTCTGTCCTTTTTTTCTTTCGTTATCCACCCGTTATCAAATGCTCTATTATTGCTGAGAGATATAAGCAGCTCTAAAGAAAAGGGATATGTTGGAATATTTTTAATACAATGATCTGGAAACCTTTATGCAACAGGAAATCGACTTCGAAATGCGCAGTTTTGTGAAATAACTGTTTGATAACAATATGAAAGGGAAGAAAAAAAAATTCTTATTCTGAAATTGACAATTGTAATATATATTGTATAATTGTATATATATTGTAATCAGTTGGGTAAAGGAAAGAACCTTGACACAATGTTCATATTATGTTAAATTTGCTAATAGAAAGAAATACATAAAATTGCGATTGTTGCCAGTAAACCCATTGCCACTGACAAACCCTTTTAACACTGGACTAATTTATTACCCCAAATAACATTTGAAATGGAAGCAGTAATTGATAATTGAAGGGAGATTCGGTTAAAAATCATAAATTGAAGATGGTATTTTTCTAGAAAGTCTTGAACATTTTAGAGAATCGATGGTTTCGATAACTTTTCGCGAGCTTTCATTTTTTTTTTTCTTTCGTGTTTCAATTTTCGTAGATGCTTTTTTTTTTCTATGATCCCATAAAAATAAAGCTTAAAATTATTACATGGTCTATTCTTACAACGAGCTATCCGAGATGATCTCAATAGATGAGTGCCAGAGGGTCTTCATTTCACTTCTACCTTTCTGTCAGTTTTCCTTTCTTTTTTTAGCAGTTAACGGTTTACCTACCCTCCAGGTTACTCGGAGTCGATCCTTTGGTTGGGTGGTCCCATTGTGTAACGTCTCAATAACGATAAAGGAATGTCTGCACGCCTTTTTTATTTTTTATTTACCCTCTTCCCTTTCCGAATAATGATGACAAAGTACGAATGGTTGCTGCCGAGATGAAGGGCGATGTTATTGCGATACCAACGATTTAGGATTTTGTCATTGACCTTCGATTTATTTGATTCGACCACCTTGTGGTACTTCCCTCATGTGTGTTCGCTCTGAGGAAGCGTTTTTTTGCAATCCTCGGCGCTTTTCTTTTATTCAGTTATTACAAGAAATTTATTTAGTTATGTGAAGAAGCTGTGCCTTATCTGTACTGGAAATTGGCTTCTTAGAACCACTTGCAAAATAAATTAAGAAGCGATTGTAAAGAAACTGCAAAAGAAGTGATACTTTTTTTCTTTTCCTCGACACTGTCATTATTTGGAATTGATAGTTGGCATAAGTTCGATCACCTACGAATTGAAGACTTTTTTTCTTGTAATGTCATGTTTCCGGTTAGATTTCAACTTCATTTCTGTAATTGGGAAATTATGGATAATATAAAATAGATTCTTATAAGAATATTCTGAAGTGAATATATTCCAACTTTCTCATCCATGACGTTTTGATGTTGTGTATGGACACTGCAACTTCTTTCTTTTTTAACTAATATTTTTTTTTATTCGTGTTTATTGTGTATATCCAAAATAAGTGGAATATAATGTAAATTGCATATAATTTAAAGACAGTCACGATATAATTTTTTCTATTATTGCGCTGAAAAATAATAGTGGCGTAACGATGTAAATAGCGCCAAGAACTTGATATTTTTAGGACCTCTCGTAATATACAATGCTAAAAAATGTTTTAACCGCTTTAACTCGTTCTCTTCAATTTGCTTGTTCTCTTTAATCAATTTGTTCACTATCTCAGCAATTCTTCTTTTCGTCGACGTTCCTTGAATGACTTTTTCTATTTCCCTTCTTTTCGTCAAGTGTGACTGATATGTCATCTTGCTGAATGAACAGGCGGGGTTTGATTTTTGGAATTCTTGAGTTTTGTTGCCGGCTTATCAACTAACGTACATTACGTAACAGGAGGTATTCGTCTACTATGGTGGCAAAAATGTCTTCTCTCTTCAAGCTTCCTTTTCTCGGATGGATGAATTGTGACAGTCATCTCCTTTTCGTCCCTCTTGTGACTTTCTATTTTACTTTTTTTTTTTCTAAAATGGAATCTTCATGCGTTTCTTCTGTATTTAGAGATGTTCTGGATTACTCATCGTAGTTGTTTACTTTCTTGGTTCATATTAAGAATTTAATGCTTTTATTTTCTGAATTATGGCTTTTTATTAAGATTTTAAATAATTCATAAGCTATGCTAAACAATGCTATTGTCTTTGTAATATTTTCTCTGAATATTTTATTTATTTCATTTATCAATTGATTTAAAGTAAAACCACCGTGAAGGAAATATTTCATTTTAACTAATGTAATTATTTCATCTAATTAATATCTTTTATCTTATTATTTGTAAAAAAAATCGAGGATGCACTGAAAAGGAGTTTTAAGTACAATACTTGAAAATAAAAAAAAAGTATATTGTCATAAAAATGGCAATTAACTGCAGAACAGTATGTCTGCTGAAATGAGTATGGCCGCGGTGACCTGGTGGTAAGGTCTCATCTTTGGAACCGGAGGGTTTCAGGTTCGAAACCCGATTCCACCAAAGAACTGTCTTCTAAGCGGGTCTGGCGCACGTTAAATCCGTCGGGGACAAATGTCCTCCCGCTGGTGCAGTGTGGAAGTGTAGAGAAAGGCGTGCCAGCTCAGGTGCGGTCCTCGTCTTCTGACCGTGGTTCAAAATTACGAGGTTCGTCCTCAAATATCCCTAATGTTACTTTAAAACGGGACGTTAATATAGCTAAACTAAACTGACTAAGGATTCTCTTCGACATATTTCATTCAAAATGGAGTACATATTTATTGTAATTGTTCGTAAGTAATTTTGATGTATGTGTATGATTCTTTATATGTAATTTGGTTTGCAGGTTTTTTTTTCCTCATTTGAACATTATTATAGTTTTCTGTAACCTTGTCTTAATTTCGAGAATTAAATTGTTTTTCGATATCTGACATTCCCTTCCTTTTTTTGCTACTTAATTTCGGAGCTTTGTCCAAATTACTATATATCCGAATCGTTCCATTCCCATTTCATTCGAATAGTTGGAATTACTACCATAATTAATTTTGTGGATTTGCGTTCATCGAGTTTTTATATTCAAACTAATGAACTCGAATGAATAATAAAGTCTTTCATAGACAACATAATTCAAGACAAAAATAAAACGAAATCCGTAAGCATCTCGGCTTTCCAAGAAAGAACCCTTAGTCCAATTACATTTCCAAAGCTTATATAGTAGCGACAACGACCATTGAACTAAGGATAGGATGGAGATGCCTAGGCGTCATGAGAAAACGCCATAAGGACAAAGCATACGTTTATCTAACGAGAGCGCAAAAGTAATACTGTGCTCCAGGCATCATTTGCACTTGTTAAACCATGAATTTGGATAGGGTGCAAAGAGATTGTGTTATGCCCCGGGTGTCAGTTACCTTCGCTGGCCATTGAGTGGATGGTGTTTTCTATTTAGATATAAGAGATTTCAAAACAGTATCAGTTCAATTATACATCACATGTTTGAAATCTGTTTGGTAAATTGTATAACATTTCTTTTACAGAGGTTTGAGTATGAATGCTGTGCAGTGGTCTAATTTGAATCCTTTGAGTCTAATAGAGTCAGTCAAAAAGTACTATGCCACGTCAAATACTTTGCAAGCCATGGAAGCCTTCATGAAAAGAGTAAGAAATTGATAATTTACCATTTCGAGCTAATAAAAATGATGATCGAATTCCTTTATGTTGAATTTTTTCGGATGATGGCGTTGCATCACTAAATGATATAATTATGTTTTTAAATTTACAATTTACATCAATAAATTATAAAATTATGTTTTTAAATTTTTAAAAAATACACTGTTGTCTCAAATGATATTACCTTGGTTAATTTGTTGGACGTTTTGAGACGAGCACAAGATTGTTAGAAACTGTAAAATAGCGTTCACACGGGGCCAACTATTGCGCTCTGTGAAAAACCACGTTTACTTCAAGAATATCAAGGGATTCCAATGGGATAATGACAATTAGTTGTCCTGATGAGACAATAAATTGCCATTGTCCCATTGCGGGCACATGATCTTCTTGAGGTAGGCGTGGCCTTCCATTACGCGCAATAGTTGACCTCGTGTGAACGCTGCTTAAAAGCATAAATAGAGGGAAAAGTAGATCTTTTTAGCCTTCTTGTATTATAATGAAAGGAACTTGCTCCTCCTTTTAAGAAAAATATTATATTTTATAATTTTTATAAAGAGCTATATTTCACTATTATTTAGAATGAAAAGTTTAATAAGCTTGTGTCGAAAGTACTATGAAATCCAATCTTATTTTCTTCATTATAAAGGAGGCACTGATTATCTGGGCCAATATTTATAAACAGCTATGAAAGAAAAAGATCTAGAAATGCGTGCACAATCAAGAAGTTTCTTATTTGAATCATATAATTCCGTATATTTTGTATTGTCTGCGAGCAGATTAAAGCTTTTACAAGAATTAATGAATGCATTTCTTTAAACGCTGAAATTATGCTCACATTTTTAAATAATAATCCAATTTAATCATTATAATATTAATTTGTATTAAAATGTACCCGAATTAGAAAGTGCTGTCCGTCTGCTCTTGCGAGGCGTTGAATTCAGTGCATGAGCTCCGAATTTCTTTTTCCTATCTTCCAGGAATGCTCTAGTAGTAGTGTAAAAATCAGGTAACCCGTTCCACCGCAGCGACTTGAATGAATCTTTTCTTTTTCTCCACTGCCAGAAAATAGGGAAGCCGATTTCTTTTTTTCATTAGCGAGAAAGAAAGAGAAGGAAAAAGATCCCTACGCCAGTGGGAGAAACTGAGAAATAGCCGCAGGTTTCGCTGATATTGACCACCCGCTTTACGATCGGGGTGGTCCCCGACTACGTCATACTCTTTCTCTCTCCCCCCACCTCCCTTTTCGCCCACCACCGTAGCTAGAAATGCCGCCCCACCCTCTCTCCCTCTCCTCTACCCCTCTCAGCTTCATTCTGTGGCGGTTATTATAATCCTCTTTTCTTGTGACCTGCATCCTCTTGCAGTGGTTTTTTTTCTTTGTTTGGCGTTTTCGTAGCCATGGGCCAGAGTATCTTGTCAGAAGGTTTAATGGCATTGCAAACATTTAACTATTTACATCTGAATCTGCCAGCCAAAGACACAATAAAACATTACGGGAACTGAGATTGCAGCGATTTCCATCGCTCAGTGAGGGACATAAAGCCACCTTCGTTGCAGGCATCGCTGGGTGCCTGCTTTTATTTCTTTTTTGGATGAAGCGAAACGTTTTACCTGTGAATAATTGAGACATCAAGAGCGCTGAACGAACTGAACCGTGCAATTTTTTTTCTCGACGTTCGTAGTTGATTGTAAATCCACATTCGTTTTTATTATTATTTTATTGGTCGAGGTGGAATACTAATAAAAGTAACAATGATATATTACTCCTTCTATAGCCGACAAAATTGCAATAGAAAATTGTCGGCATTTTTCTGTTGTTGATTTAATGCAACATTTGCGTTTTGTCCAAATGCTTTTGCGTACGAAATGGATTGGTATAATGTAATACCACAGTAGCGCCACCCAAAAATGTGGAATAACAAATTAAAGCGCCAATTGTATGTTGACCGAGTCAAGAGAGTTGATTTTCATTCTGTAGCTATTTTGTTTTTATTTTATGTATTATATGAAATGTGAAACGCTTTTGAATTCGGAGGAATCGGCCACAGTGAAAAATTCATTGATGAATTAAGAATAAATTAATTTGATTCGTATATTGTTATAACTGAATTTACTTCATATATACAGAATATCAAATATTTTTTTTTCTTGTTGATATGCATAAAGTTGGTTGATCTGTACTATGTGTTCCGCGCTTAAGTTGATGCCTTAATATTGCATTTTCTATATTACCAATATGGAAACATAATGACTTTCGTTTATGTATTACTACATTTGCCATGGACTATTTTACTATTTGATTTTCATGCTATATGTTAGGTACATCAAAATGAATAAAACAGTTTTGATGTGTGTCACTAAAATAATACAATCATGGCAATTTCGAAATTTTATGAAAGTATAACGATTCGATTAATGAGAATGACACAAAACTGAAATATTTGATGTATAATATTGAGTCCTGTTTTATGTGATGTTTAAGACTAAAATTTTGCACATTTATTTAATAATTTCTATGTAGAACCTTATTTAGTTTTCTCATAATGTCTTCCCACTCTTTATTCTCCTTCTTGTAAATATCTATTTTGCCATTTCCAAAAGAATAATTTGAATCAATACATCTTGTTAAAGTCTTATTTGTATGCAAGCGGAGCTTTGATTTTGTATTTTTTAATCAATACCATAAAATAAAGGCTTTTTTTTTCTCCCTACCTAGTGGTAAAATTATGCCAAGCTTAGCAAGGGAAGATGATACCTGACGAATAATTGGAAAACGAACTTTCAGTGTCTGTCCAAAGAGACCGAACTTCAGATATAAGAACATTCAACGTTTTTTAACTAATACTTTCTCATCCACGACCTTAAATGAACTTTTGGAAGCAATTGAGATTTCTTTCCGGATGAGTAATTCGATTCATTACAGTATCAGTGAAAGGAAATTTCGACCGTGAGAGCGAATTTTCTGTTAAAAAAAATTTGAATTGCAACTTACATTTTTTGATAAAAAATTTGCTTGCAAGTAGCCCTTGCAAAGACAAAGAATTCCTCAAGTTTTTATGGGCAGCGGTCGTAGATTTTAGCTAAAGCAAAAAATACAGTTTACTTTTTTTTTTTTAACAAAAGCATAAAGGTTCTGAAAAAGAAAAACAATTTTTTTAAAAATAAAATCTCTGTAGAGAAAGAAAAGGCAGTTTTTAATTTGCATGTGAATTTTTATAGATATTTGGAAATTTTGCAGTCATCATTTGCATTTATCAAATGATGATTGTTACCTCGTGCGTTATGCTTGAACATGTAAAAAGTGAGGGCTGTTATCTCATTCATTATGCTTAAACATGTAAAAAGAATGATTTTTGTTACCATTACCTATTTCTGTGCATCTTTAAAACAAACAAATAAACAATAATTTTAAATTAAGTTGCGACATAGGTAAACACTAATCCCTGTTAAAATAGCCTGCTATTCCAATTTTGGCATTGTAGTAATTCGGACATAATGCTTATACATATCAATGGTCACTGTCCTAAGAACCCTTTAATAACGCTGTCCGTCTTGGCTTTTGTGGATACCTTCCTCTTTTCCTCAGAAGCGGGACTTTCTGCCTCCCACACATGGCAGGGTGTCTTCTTTTGAAAAATACCCGTTTCTACCCTCAAGAAACCCATGAAAAAGAGCTTTCTACAGTGAAAGAAACCCTATTTGCTTGCGGCTCCTTGACCTCACCCGATGTTTTTACGAGAGGAGAGGCCCCGATTTCAAAGAAAATGTATGTCTGTGTGTGGCATGGATCTTTCCGAATGTTGTTCTTTCTTTCATACGTTTCACAACAGTCAGAATTTCGGAATTGTGCCCACATTTCTCAGTGCCTATTTCTATAGTTCCTGGTTAATGCTTCATAAAAGTAGTTTCATAATTGGAGAAAGTGATTCATACGGTTGTGATTGAATATTGCTAAAGAAGTTAATTGAAAGACGTATTTTCTGAAATTAGTTATCAAAAATTAACACAGATGTGGCAAAAGTATATCTGTTGAAAGTTAACAATGTTTAGAAAATAAGTTTTTATGGTTAAAAAGTAGATTTAAGTAAAACTTTTTAGATTAGAAACTTTTCAAGTGATTTGTTGAAACTTTTTCGTACAACGCAAGAAATATAATTATTGACTTATTTTTTAATTTCTGAACTAAGGAATAAGTTACATTATTTTATCTAAATATAAGGGTTCAAGTGACATATGATTTTTAATTTTTAGTTTTTTTTTCGAATATATAAAGTATTAAAATAACCGTAAATTTATTAATAGATTGCTTATTCTATTGTTCAAGAATTGCACAGCATATTGAGAAATTATTACATCATATTTGAATTAAAAAATATGCCTTAAATTTTAATTTATTGTGTTTTTAATGAGAAAATATCACCAGAATTTAGATCCGAAGAAAACTGTATTTAACGATGTAAAATGATATTTAAACATAATTTATATAAATATAAAAGCGAATGTAATTTCTCCAAGAATGAATTTAAAAGTAAACTATTTCATAAAGAAAACTTCAGAAAAGGTTTATTTATGAATATTTTTAGCCTAGTCACCTACCTTAATTTATCTGTCGGTAATTGTTTGCCTATGCTATTTTATCTCGAAATAAATATAAGTAATATTATTAATGAATATTTGATTCTCTTTAACATCAGATTATTCTATTATGTTAAACTTAATAAGTTTTTATGTTTTATATCTTGAAATAAAAATACTAGTTACTTGTATATAATATTCATAATATATATAATATTCATGGAACAAAATTCACTCGATAATTTACTAACACATCATTATTAAGTGAATCAAATATATTTCGCAGTTTGTACTATGTTTTTAGTATTTGACCATTTTTTTACATTAGTGCATTTGTGGTGTCATGCTGCATGAAAAAAAAAAAATGAGATAATCAGTACTGTAAAAATTTTCATAGTAAAAAAAATGCGATGCATCACAGGACATTTATTTGTGGAAAGGTTGAATTTTTACCGCCGTTTAAAGAAGCCGAGAGAAAAAAAAATAAAAAAAAAACTCGGCTTCTATCCGCGGTAAAAATGTTTAATAAGTGTTGAACGCTTTGAAGTTTTCAGAGTTGTCAAATTGCATTTTTCACACTCGCTGCTCCACTCGGTTGCCGAAAAGCGCAACGTTTTCCTCGTGATGAAAAATGCTTTGGCAGTCAGCCAAGGCTTCTTGTGTGGTCCTCCATCAATGTGTGGGTTAGGAGTACGTTCTACAAATTTATCTTCTTACCTCGGCCCTTCCGTGCAATTTGCTAAATTGTTGTTTGGAATATATGGAGATGGCGATTAACGATTCTCGAAAAAATGTATGGAAATTTTGCCATTTCGAATCAGGAAATTGTCGGTTTGAGGGGGATTGTTAAATTTGAGATTTTTTTATCCCCCTTTTTTTTGTAGTGTATTTAAAATTTTTCGTGAGTTGATTTCTTGAAATAAATATGACAAACAAAATGGTAAAGATGATATGTTTGCATAGTGTTTTTGAATAAAATGCTATCATGCGTAGTTAAAATAATGGTGAGAAATCTTCTAACATTTTGAAACGCTTGTTGAAAATCCAAACTAATTGAATTAAACCTGACCAGTTAATTACGTTTATTCCTTTGTGCTTTCTACGGGCCTGGTGTAAGGTCTCGGCTCGTGAGTAGGGTTTCAGGTTCGAGACCCGATTCCACAGAAGAACTGTCGAACTAAGGGGATCTGTTGCATGTTAAATCCATCAGGGCCAAATGTCCTCTTGCTGGTGTGGTGTGGAGAGGGGGCTGCCAGCTCAGGTGTCGTCCTCGTCATCTGACCACGGTTCAAAATTACAAGATCCGTCCCAAAATAGCCCTAGTATTGCTTTACAAGAGGACGTTACAATAATTAAACGAAACCTTTGTATTTTCTTGTTAAATTATATTTTTTCCCTCAAATCAAATTTTTTTACAACTTTATTACAGGTACTATTTAGAATGTATTATTTCGTTTTCATGTAGGAAATCATAATTCTGATGAATAGATACATACAAAGGCAAAAAGTTATGCATTTGATATTATACGTATTTGTAAATATTCATATTTGCCTTTGCCTTTTGTATTTCAGCATTTTGTGTTGTGGTTGATTGATTGATTCATAAATCTTTAAATGACATTTTATTTTTGCTACTTGTTTGAATTATTCATTTTATTACAGGCGGGTATTACCACAGCTTATCAAGAGAAACCATGTCTAAATCCAAATGATGATCAATGTCCCGAAACAGCTCCAAACAAAAAAAGTTCCAAGGTGGATATTTTTTTTGCTCTAAATCAAATTTTGCATAGTTTTTGATTTAAAAAAACAAACAAAAACAAACAAAAAAACCCCGTATTTTTTGGTAATTTTTTGCTTTTTGTTTTAAAGCCTTTAAATATTGGAGCAGAGCTTACTGGTGGTTGTTTTGGATTTGCTTCAAAGTACATGCAGTGGCCTGAAGGAGCTCTTTTGGGTGGCGTTACAAAAAACAAAACTGGTCATATAGTAAGGTACATATGTTTCATTATATTATATTTTGATATACACACACACACACATACACATATATAATGTAAAGACTAAGAAACTAAAAAAAAATCTTTTTTTTTTCTCTCCTTTAGAGCTGAAGCATTACAAAGTATAATTGAATTGATGTCTGAAGAAGAAACATACAAGTTTTGGAAAGATCATATCAAAGTTCATAATCTGGATTGGAATGTTGATAAGGCTAAGAAAGTTCTGGAGGCCATTCAGCGAAAAATAACAGAAGTAATTACTTATGCCTTTCTTTTTAAGCTATTAATATTAATATAATTTATTTTATTTTACATTAATACAAATTTTGATTTCTTATTACTTATTAATTTTCATTACCTTTTACTAACATTTATTGATTTCTTTGCTTCTTTGAGGAATGCTGTAAGTATATGGCATTTGTTTTTCTGTATCAGTTTAAACTGAATTATTAGCTTATAATTCTTACAAGTATGCTATTGTATTTCAGGTTGTCTTAAGGGAAGCTGAAGCTTCTAATTTAGAACTGCGCAATGCTATCAATGTGTTCTCTCATACTTCTTTGGACGATAGAATGAAGGACTTTTCTACCACTAACTTTCGCAGACTGGGTATTGGTCCAATTGCTATGGTAAGCCAACACTTCAAAATATATTTTAATTTATATTTATTTTACTGGTTCATTTTATGTTTTCTTCAAGTTTAGAATGAACTTTTTAAACTGTGAATCATGATCACTGGGAGTTGGGTAGGCTATATACAAAAACATGAGGCATAAGAAAAATTGCAACACTTTTCTTCTTCAAACAATTCCAAAAAAAAAAAAAAGATTGAAAATATTTGTCTTAATTGTTGATTAGTTATTTAAAATTAAGTAAATTATATACATATATAAAATCTGATGTGGTTTTTTTTTCTGTTAAAAGTAGGAAAAAGACATTTTTATAATCTAAGAAGTATTATCTAAGAAATAATTACCACTAAATTTTTTTAAATTTATATGAATTTATAATGATTTTTATAATTAGAGAAAATATTTTTAATCATGAAATAGGATTTTGAAATAAAATATTTGATTAATTCTTACTTTACCAGCAGCAATATTTATAAGTAATTTTTTTATTTTTAAATATTTTAGTTGCTTTTTGTTTTTATATTTTAGCTTATTATTTATGTGGTTATATATATTATATATTTATTTCAGCTTTTACTGTAAATATGAATGCCACTTTTATTTTACAGTTGGGATGCATTTGCTTATTGCTGAATTTCTCTGGACCATTCACATTTTCATGCCTCTTGCCAATTGTGGGATTGATTCTTTTAGCTTTGTCTGTTGCAGCCTGCTCTGTGTTTTGTACAACATTTGGATATTACATCAGTGCTTCCATTTTTGTCTTCAATGCTATTTCTATTCAGGTAAGTTTTCAAAATGCCATATCTTTTGAAGAATGTCTTTTCCTCTCTTGTATATTTGTCAATTTCCAAAAAAAAAAAAACTTTTAAAAGAAAAATCAGTTTTTGTGCTAAACTGCATTTATTTTCCCAAGAAATTTTGTTTAAAAGTAATAAATTGTCTTACTTAATTTCATGTTTTTTTACATTTTAGGTTGTGCCAATTATTGCTCTAAGTTTGGGAATGAGTCATATATTCCTTATAATCAATGAATATAAAGAGTGCTTAAAATTGGAATTCATTCCAGAGGTACTTATTTTATTTTATTTTTGTTTTAAAATAATTTATTTTTTCTGAAAAGGATCCTCAAAACACTTTCTTTATATGTTAATGTTTTTAACTAAAATTTATTCTTTTTTCAGGACCATCTGACTGGAGAAGTTCTAAGAAGAACTGGTGTTAATATTCTTTTGACGACTATCTGCCAAATATGTGCTTTTTGCATCGCTGGCACTATTCCAATGCCTGCCCTAAGAACTGCTGCTTTTCAGTTGGCTCTACTAATGGCTTTCAACTTTTTTACAATTATTCTTATATTTCCAGCCTTGGTTAGCTATGCTGCTAAAAGTCAATTCAAATGGTAATTTTTTTTTCTCTATTCTCTCTTTCTTTTAAAACAGTGGTATTACAGTTATACAATTATTTTAAGGATTGTATACTGTATTTTCTCAATACTGTATGCAGATTTGTGTTCAATACCTTCTAAGAGTCATGCCCGATTCTTATATAAATGTATGTATTCAAAACTTGTCTTGTTTAAGATTTAAATGAAAGGTTCTATTGAGTTACATAGAATGTTTGGATATTCTTCATATTTTCTCCAAATTTTTAGTTATTTTATTTTAAATTATTTAATAAATAATTCCTCTAATTTTGATTATAGGAATATAAACATATCTCAGGAAATTTCTCTAAATACAAATTTTGCATGAGAGGACAGCTTAACATAAATGTTATATATATATAAATTAGCATTTGCTAATTTGTAAAAATATTCAAAATTTCTATTTTTTATATTGCTTTATTAAATGTTGTATCAATATTAAAACCTTATTTTTTCAAATTTGATAACACTTGATTTTCTTTATTTACTTTTTACTCTTAGTGAGGAAACATCTAGCAAGAAACAAAAGATGCTATATAGACCTACCAGCAAGCCTTATTCCAATTCATCTGCTTTAGTTCCTGTGCGGCAAGCTGTAACACATGCCTTACCTCCAGATGGTAGCCATGTCGTAACTGTACTGGCTCCAACTAGCAATCAACGAGATGATGCATGGCCTCATATAGGAACACCTAGTATGTGTTAACAACAATTATTAACTTTCTAACCACATTTTCTTTTAATTCAATCCTTTTTATTAATAATTTTTAAAAAACCTTCCTTGCTGTTTTTTTGGTTTAAAATTTTATATTAAAGTGTCAATTTTTATATTTATCAGAAACTATTATAACTAATAATGGAATGATTGTAAAAGCAATTTAGGAATTTAATTTTTTTAGTATTTAAATGTTTAGAAAAATAAATACAGAATATGTTCCTGTATTTAAATATAACTTGCTCATTTTTATAATTTATTGATCAGTAGAATCAAAGGAAAGAAGTGTTACGAACTTTAAAAAAAATAAACGCGGAATTCCAATGAAATATTTTTAAGAAAAAAATTCGTAAACAATGTTTTGTTATTTAACTTGATTTCTGTTGACAGTTTGACTCTTACCCAAAATAATTCTTGATAACAAGTCTTTGAATGATAAAAATTGCTTTTTAGCTGTAAAATGTTGTTACAATTTTAAGCAAATTTTAATTTTTTATTTACTTGCTATTGATTCTGATCAAAAGTGACTAAAGTTTTAATAGTATATGTTTTTGATTATTTTAGTTTATTATGTATTAAATTAAATTGAAGAAGAATCGCAGTATGATATACATAGAGTGGTTATAGTTGAACTTCCTCTATAAACAGCCTTACACAACACAAACGGGTGCACGGATTGGAATGAAATTTGGTATGCAGACTATACACAAGCTCACGGAATTTGGAGGAAAAAAATCAAAAATTTCCACCAGATGGCGCCTTTTCTGGGTAAACATTAAATTTAACACAATAAATGACCACAACGGAATACAGAAACAATATTGGCACTTATTGACTAGTTTCGAACACATAGTCATCGGACCACATTAAGTAAAGGCAAGTAAAAAAGAACAGTTCACTGTTTGACAAAAACAAAAAGTTCAGTTTGCAGAAACAAGAACAAATTAGGACGAAATTGCACAAGAGGAGCAGTTAATCTTGTCTAAGACGTTGTAAGGAAATGTGCTCCATGTAACCACCCTCATTTAATTGCAAAATTTCAAGTCGCTGAACAGTGTGTTCAACAGCGGATCTTAACTCATCAGTTGTGATGCTTCGCACATGAAGTGTTATGGAGTATTTCTCTTTCAACGTCGCAACACCTGCACGATGCACCAGATTTTTTAATTGGTGCCGTAACCAGAAATCGCACGGACATAAAACATGACAACGGCAGCAAACGTTTCGTAGCCTAACCGGTTTTGCATAAAGCTTCCTCTACTTTGCAAGCATGCAAATCTCAACCCCCCCCCCCCCCAGAACTGACAGAGTTTTCCGGTTTATACGTTTTATTATTCATACTTCTTATTATGGATTGTTAATATTGTTTCTATATCCCGTTTTGGTCGTTTATTGTGTTAAATTTAATGTTTTTCGGGAAAAGGCGCCCTCTAGTGAACATTTTGGAACTATTTTTTTTTGAAATTCTGTGAGCGCATCTCATGTATAGTCTATATACCAAATTTCTCAGCAACTCATTCACCCGTTTGCGTTGTAGGATGCTGTTTACAGGGGATGTTTAATTATAACCACCCTGTATATAATATTGCCTTGAAGTATATAATTAATATAACAGTGTAACTTAAAGTTATATTGTTTTTCAGCAACATCATATGATAACTTGTCTTCTCTAAATTCGCCAAACAAAGATCCAGTTTCAAAAGGCGATACTGTATCTATTACAAAAGAATGCCAGAATGGGTCTTTGCTGATATGGGTTTTGAGGCATTTTTTAATTCCAGCCTTACAAAGAACACCTGTGAAAGTAATTATAAATTTTTCATATTTATTCTGTGAAATGTAACAAATATTATTTATTAATCTTTTAGTTTTTCTGCACTTTATTTCTTAATTAAATTTAATGAAAGATGATACGCAACATAAAAAAGGTTTAAGGACATGGCTTACAACTTAGGCATTGAAGATATAATAAAATCTTGACATAAAAAAATCTATTTTAAAAACTTTTTTATTGATTGCCATTTTACTAGATAATTATAGGTTTTATGCATGTAAGGATCTTCCAATTGTGTGTGTGTGTGTTTATATTTTGATTAAAATTTGGCCATTCATATTAGCACTTCTACTATTACATTAGTATCTAATCACTCTGCAAATATATTTTTTTCCCTTCTTAATTAGAAGAGGTAGAAGCAGACTAACAGAAAGTATTCATAATTAATAATTTTCATAATAACGGAAGATTTTATTTTAGATGATAATCTCTTTGCAGCATTAAATGGTTTTATTCATTCAGATTGTAAATAAAATTTATGATATCTGTTGTATCTATTATATGAAATTAAAAATATATCCAGTAAAAATATTGTATGGAAATTTGTCTATAAAATATGAATCCATTGTTGTAATATTTATTTTATTATGCATTTTATTTATATTTTATTTACATTTTCCCCCCTCAAGGTGATGGTTATGGTATTATGCAGTGTTTCCATTTTTCTTGGAGTCTGGGGCATATATCGAGTTAAGGATGGTCTAGATTTGACTGATTTTGTTCCTAAGGGTACTAATGAGTATGAATTTCTAAGTCAAAGAACAAAGTATTTTGGTCTTTTCAATATGTATGCAGTCACTAAAGGAAATTTCAAGTATCCGACTAATCAGCGACTTCTGTATGACTATCATGAAGCATTCACTAGAATAGAGAAGATTAAACATGAGAATGGAGAACCACCAGAATTTTGGCTAACAATGTTTAGAGATTGGCTGCTAGGTGAGTAATTGCACTTTTCTGCTAAGATTTATTCTTATCTATAACAACAGTATTATGAATTAATATTTATAACTCTCAAAATTAATTTTGTTTTAAGCATAGATTGCGGTTGAAATTTTACCAGTTTGGTTAGTTTCTGGATATTTCTAAGGGAAATAGCAAAATAGTTGCTAATCGAAATAACCCATTGGTTTGAGTTATGGATTCAAATTTATCAATAATATCCATTGTATTGTTTTTAATCAATAGCAAAAGTAGATTCAACTGAGATTTCATCACATATTATTCTGAAAAAATCTTTATTTCATTAATTAATGCAGCTCAATTTATTTTGATTTTATTAGTTTGAATTTAAGAATAGACTGCAATAGATTTTATAAATATCTGCCCATCTTTTCATAGAATAATGGATTTTAAAAATAGAATATCTTTTGTAATAATATTACATAGATGGTATATTTATAGAAATGTAAATTGAATTATTTTTTTAAATTATAATAAAATAACAAAGATAAGTAACTGTTTATATAATTATTTGTGTGTTTTTTAATATTAGAAGAATTTTCTCAACCGAACTTTTCTTATAAATGCTTTTTCAATAAAACATTGTTTCTCAATGAAATAATATTTATTTAGGATTACAAAAAGCCTTTGATGAGCAGTGGAATAAAGGTTGTATTACTCAAGAAGGTTGGTGTCCTAATGCTACAGATGATGCTATTATGGCATACAAGCTTCTAGTGCAGACTGGTCGCATTGATAATCCTGTGGATAAATCTCTGGTAAGTAACAAGATATTGAATTTTTTAAAATTAATAAAAGAAAAAAAAACTTTTTAAAGTGCTGAATAATATATTTACCTTTACTATGGCTGTTTTTTGTAATGAGTCTAAATGGCGTATTCTGTAAAAGTCAAGCAGGCAGGCATATATTTTGTTTATAATTGTTTAATTTGCATGCTATTATAATGTCCAATTATTTTGACAACTATTTTTATTCTAGGTTAAAACAATGCGACTTGTTGATGGAAATGGTATTATAAATACTAAGCCATTTTACAACTACCTCTCTGCTTGGGTTTCCAATGATCCACTTGCATATTCTGCTTCTCGAGCCTACTTTGCACCAGAGCCTCGGCAGTGGATCCATGATCCTCAAGACGTTGACTTAAAAATGCCAAAATCTCAACCTTTAGTTTATGCTCAGATGCCTTTTTTCCTTGATGAAATGAGCACCACTGCAGAAATAACTGCAACAATACGAGAAATTAGAGCAGTGTGTGAAAAATTTGAAGCCAGAGGGTTGCCGAACTTTCCCAGTGGACTTATTTTTACTTATTGGGAACAATTTGTAAATCTCAGAACAGATCTTTTCATTTCAATATTTTATGTGTGCATTGTTATATTGGCAGTCTTAAGTCTGCTTCTACTAAATCCATGGGCTGCTATTGTAGAGGTAAGTTTTATCTTTTTAATTTTGATTCCAGTTAATTTTATATCTATAAATGCAAAAATTGTGGCAAGAACTTTCAAAAGTTAGTGATATAGTCCGAGTTAAAAATCCAAAAGTTGAATTATCCACTTATTCTATAAATATTTTTAGCTATTGCATTTTAATGTTGTACAAAATGCCGTGGGGATGTTTTCATTCAAAGTTGATTTTTGAATTTTAAAATCAGAAATATAAAAAAAATTATGGAACATTTTCTTGTCCTTTTTTTTTAATAGTTAGTTATTAATACGAATCTGATGTTATTCAATTCATATTTATTAGCGAATTAGATTATTCCTTTTCGGTTGTACTTAAAAAGAAGAGGTCTATTAAAATAGAAAATGTGAATCACAATTGTTAACGATGGCAATAATTGTGTTTATCTGATGATACATAAAACATAAACATTATTAACAATGACATTAATTCAAATGACGGGAAGAATTAATCATTATTAGTTACATTTATGAATTGAATATTTAGCAATATATTGTTTAGTTATTGTTTTATTGGCTATTGTCTAATTTTTAAAAAAATTGTTTTAGGTTGCTGTTTTATTTCTGATAGTTGTTGAATTGTTTGGCTTCATGGGAATAGTAGGAATTAGACTAAATGCTGTCACATCTGTTATCCTCATCTGTGCTGTTGGAATGGGTGTTTCATTTACTATTCAATTTTTGATGGTAAGTTTTATTACCTGATTTAAAATTGATCATTGACATTTGTATTTCATTCAAAATTGTATGCATTATCACATTTTAAAATTGTTTTATTATCATGACAATCAACTATTATTTTTTCAGATTTAATTGTGTCACTTCAAAAAAATTTAATTTTTACCTCATTTCTTCAGGGCTTTTTAACAAGTATTGGCTGTCGGGAACATCGAATGGCTATGGCGTTGGAGTATATGTTTCGCCCTGTATTACATACTGGCTTGCCATTTTTAGCTGGTGTTATTGCATTATCATTTTCTGAATTTGATTTTATTTCATGGTATGTGCTTATTTTTAATCTTTTTTTAACAATATTAATGTTCATTAAAAATGGTAAAAAAATAATAGTAATGATTTAGATTGTAATAATAATAAAATGATGGCCTACTAATGTAATATTTTTTTTTATGAATTTGGAAAGATCTTATTTTTTTATGTAGTATTTTCTTGTAAAGCATCATTATTTAAAATGTTTCTTTTATAAATATGCATATATGAATGATAATTCATGCTTTTTTGTTTGCTAAGCAAGTTAATAAATTTATCTATTAAAAGTGAAAATTAGTAAATATTTTGAATGCTATTCAAATCCAAGCTACTGAATAGTTCTTCAAATTTTGCTCATAAATTCTTTAAAGCATAAGGAAAGGTGTGAAAGTATTCTGAAAATTGAATTTTAAATTTTTTATTAATAAAAAACATTTTATTTCCAAGCATATCAATTAGTTTTGTTTAAAAAATGTATTTTTTTTAAAAATAAAATTTTTTGATATTATTTTTATTTTATTTCTGTACATGTGACAGCATCTCCCCCAATGTCATTTATTGAAATTCTTGTTTAAACACTAAAATCCCTTATTTATAAATATAATCTTTTTTTTTCAGGTATTTTTTCACTGTCTTGTGTGCGTTTATCATCATTGGTATGTTTAATGGAATGATTGTGTTTCCTATCCTACTGTCTGTCATTGGACCTCCTGGGGAGGTAAGAATCTTCCGATTTTTGCTTAAAATTTCATGAATGTTTGAAATTTATTATAGTTAGAGAATCAGATTTATATAATACTAGAATGTTTACAATTCATAATAGTGAACAAAACAACAAATAATAATAAAACTTCATAGCAGAATGAAAATGTTGCAGAATTATGGCATAAAAAACATAGTCAAATTGTAATTGTATTAAAATTATAATAATAATGCTTTCTGTACATTTAAAAACGATGTTTAAGATAAGTTTTCTAGAGAAGGAGTTAGTAATTTTTTTTTTGTATGTGAAGACATTTTTAGTATTAATGAACAAAATAATATTGACAGTTTATAATCTACTTTTGGATAGTTCTCTTATTTATCTGAATTTCAAACAATAATTTTGTCAAAAAAATATTTAGCTTATTTTATTTTATGTATATCAATTTAATTTTCAGGTTATTCCTTATGACAATCCTGATAGAATATCAACTCCTACCCCAGAACCTTCACCTATTAGGTTGAGAGTAAAGCATGCTCGTCCATTTTCAAGACGGATATATCCCCGTGTGCCATCTGAAATTTCTTTATCTACAATCACGGAAGAATCTACATCTCGCCATTCACCTGAAATAGTTGTCCAGCCAGAGTTAGTTGTAGAAACAACAACAGTTACAAATACTACAACTGGTGCTGCAACTGTTAATACAACTACAAATTCTCCAGAGGTTAGTTTCATTATTTTTATTTATAGCTAGTCAATACATTATTTCTTGATATCAGTAATTGGAATAAGTTTTCTGTTACATGATTGTCTGATATGTGGTAAAGTGTTCTTCCTTTTTCTTTTTGTGTGTTGTAAATAGATTATATATATTGCAGTTCTTGTGACAAAATAATTATTTTATATTAAAACAGAAGAAATGGTATGATAAAATAGAGCTATTTGTCATACATGATTAAATTTCAGAACATTAAAAATTGAAATATTTTCTAAAATCTTTTATAATTTTTTTTAATAACCTTTTTTTTTTTATAATCTTAAATAACTTTCATAATTTTATCCAGTTTTAAATAATAACATGAATATTTTTTTGGAATGCAATAATATGCTTGATGAAATACTTACAATGTAACAAATTGTAATTCAATCAAATATATTTTTTTATGAATTTAGAATACGGACAGCCAGTCAGAAGATAGTTCAAAATGTAACACACCATGTGGTGAGAATATTACTACTACTAGTAGTAGCACATCAAATATTGCTAATCAGCCCTCAGGAACTACAACAGTTACTACTCGTGTCAAAGCTACTGCTAAAGTTAAGGTTGAAGTCCATTCACCATATTCAAGTGAGTACAACCACTTCTTCATTCTATGATTTTCATTTCACTTATATTCATTTTTATGTTTACACTCTCAATCAGATTGCTACTTAAAAATAAACAATAAAAATTATTGAATTACAATTGAATGCTTTTTGGTGATAATATATTTTAGTTAGTGTAAAAATATATTTAAATAAAATGGAGTTAAATTTATTTTGGGGAATAGCAAAATATTAAGGTGAAACATTCATATCTATTTTTGATTTTTTTAGAAGAACTTTTAATTTATTGCTAATCTTTAATTTTTCCAGGCAATTTGGACACCTCAAGGCATAAAAGAAGAAGAGATAGTTCCTCTTCTAGAAGCTCAAGTGCTCGTAGTTCACCAACCTAAATTTTATGGTAATCTATAATTTCTATAAAAGCTTATTTTTCATTAAAAAATTGTTAGTTTTATGAATTATTTAAATTATTATAATGATCTTTCAATACTTGCAGGGGGATTTCTGATTTATTAAATTGAAGAAATAAACAAGTCAAATCAAGAGAGTTAAGACATCTTAACTCTGAACTCTCTTGGTTGTATTTGTTTATGCCTTCAGTTTAATCATAACCTTATACATTTTTCATATAATGAATTGATTATAAGTATAAAAGATACAAAAGTCTTTGCATTGACAGAAAATTTGAAATGATGCATATAGATAAATAAAGTTAAAATAATAGAAAACACCTTTTTAAGTGAATTTATAAAAGAATATTCAGTTTAAACTAGAGCAATAACTGGTACTATTGATATATTAAATCTTGAATGTTATTAAAAAATATTCGGAAATCAAAAATACTTTCTATATGATTCAAGTGTTGAATATCATTTCTCTTCATATTTTTTAATTTTCTTTAAAACATTTGAATTTTGAGGCAAACAGTAATCTTAAAATGAATTATTATTAATCTTTATAGAAAAAAGAAATATGGGGAAAGGCTTTCTAAATATTCAATCTTGAAAGCTTGCTATTACAATGATCTAATCGATTCATATATCTTTATTTAATTAGATGATGTGAGTAGTCTGGAAAAAAATTTTAAAAAATCCTAGAGATGATTAAAACCTATGTGATGTGACAATGTCTTATTCAGAAAATATAGAAAAGTTTAATTGAGGTTATGAATCTAATTGATAGAGAAGAGACAACAAAAGAAGAGAATCTCTTGCAATATCCAAAATTGTTTATTAATCTTTGTTATTAAAAGCGAGACAAATAGGTATTCTTAAAATTCTATGGAAATGTAAATTTTTTAATAGATGCCATGAAATTTTGCTTCTCAATATTGTATGCAAAACATAGTGAAGATCTTAGTGAAAATTTGATGACAATGAATTAATTAGTTTTTAAGGAAAAAAAAAACTATTTTGACTTATAAAAAAAGTTTAGCATATGTGTAGCCATCATCTTAAGTTTTGTTATTCAAATATTGGATATATTTCAAATCATTTTGTTTTTTTACTTCTGAGCTGGCAGTTTTTATGCTTACTTGAATTTTGTATCATTCTTTAAAAATTAAATAAATGTAAGGTGGGAAATTAGCTTTTGATAGTTTTCTAGCAATCCTCTGTTTTTTTTTTTTTTTTTTGTGACAGGCAACAAGATTTAAAAAAATTGGTTTGTTGAAAAGATATTGTCATTTTAATTAAAAGTAACATATCATTAGAGGATTTTGTGTATTTTAATTATTTTATTTGATAGTTTTTCTGCATATTATTATGCTTTTAATCAGTATGCACACAAACTATATGTAGGTTAGGTATTGGCATTTAAATTGAGGGTTATTATTAAATATAGTTTTGAATTCTGATGGAAGACATTTACCATACTACAGCCTGTTATTATAATAGTCATTAAAACACGTGATAACTAGATATTAATCCAATAATGATCATAAGTACTGAAGTATAAAAAATGCTTTTTTTACAATTAGTCTTCTTTATTGATGGAAGAAAAAATATTTTCATTGCAAGCAAAGAGCATGTGTATTAGTTGTTATAATTCCTCCCTTCCTTGTTTAATTCATATATCCACAATTAAGTACAAATGAACAATAATTTTTCTTTTGAGTTGAGATATTTGAAAAGCTAGCACTGAATGCTTTTCTACTAAACCAAATTAACTTATTAAAACAACTTTAAATTAGAATAATGTGGACAAGGGACAACAGTATCAATGTATTTGAATGCCGATATTGTTTTCTTTTTTAAATTGGCCCGTGATCTGGATTAAATTTTGAATAATATGGAATATTTTCTTTTTTTAAAATGATATTTGCAATTTAAATTGTATTTTTTTGGTAGATTTTTTTTTCTGATTGAAATTTTTCTTTTCATTTTACAGTGTCTAAAAACATCATTCCAAAGATACTATTTTTGTTGGTTCACAGAGAAGGAAGCCAGTGGTTCCCCCCAACAGATAAAGAATGCTGTAGAAACTGACAACTCCTCTAGCTGGAAATGCTAGTTGCATGAGCAACTTGGTATTGGGATTATTGGCTTGGCCGTGTAACTTCTTGCTAAGATTCTCATTCAAGTAAGAGGTTGATTTGGCTCTTCTGTCCAGTGCATGGTCATTTCAGGGTTATTGCATTTTTTTGCCAAATGTGGTGTTCTATTGAATCTCATTGCTGCAAAATTGACATCCTATTTTTATGGACATCTCCTTTGTATATGACTCCTAATCAAAAAGCGACGCTAGTCTGTACATAAAATAAAAATATAGGAAACTTTATTTTGGTTTTAATATGCAGTAAAGTTTTTAAGGTATATATTTACACATGTCAAATCAACCTTTTACCTTCATTCTGTTTTAATTGCTCAAATAGAACTCTTGAACTATGTCACTAGGGAAAAAAAAAGAGGTTAACTATACTTGTTCCTTGTCTTCTTAATTTATTAGTGAACTATTTGGATGTTTTTTGGAGTGATTTTTTTGTAGAGAATCCTTCATGTTATGTTTTTACCTTTATGTTATTCTTCTAGATAACAAATTTGCAGTAGATATTATTTTGTACATCCCTCAGATTTAATATTATCATTCTTAATTAGATTTGTCAGCATTTTTCATTGTTCCTTACGAAAATAATCACATTCCAATCATAAGACTGAATGACAAAACGTCCGAGATGTGCATTTTTTTTAAATCATGTTTCTTGTCTGTATATATGTTATATTTGAATATTCTTGTGTTGCATCATAATTTAGAGCACAAACACCTGTTCACTTATTTGTTAAAGAATGTTAAAAAAGTAAATACACTCAAAAATATTGTGCAATTTGCCTGGATAATATCGTATGAATGTTTTGCATTTACTGTGATGTTTTTTTGAACAAACAGTATTTTTGCAAATATGGGAATGGAAGGAATGTCAGACCATCAATCAGTATTATTATTTGTTTTGCTTATGTTTTATTATTTGTTTGATTTAAAAGTTATATCTAATTATAAAAGAAGTTGGCTGTTTATTGGTTTATTATTAAAATGACCATTTAAGTTTTTTTTTTTTTGTATGAAAAAGTTGTCATATAAATATTTTATTAAAATGGAATTTAAAAATTACCTCACCTTTTATATCTATGTAAATACATTTTTCATTATAAGCTGATGCAAGTTAACATAAATTTTTAGCTAACTACTTTTTAAATAATTCAGTGAATTTATTATAAATTTAATGTTTGCACATTTGCAAATTTTTATTTTTGACAGAAGCCATTCTTTATAAATATGTACCGGTACTAGGAATTAAGAGATTATTAGAGATTGTTTTTCTGGCATCACATTGAATTGAGTTTGTGTCATAAACTTAAAAACTGTGATTAACTGGGAAAAAGATATTTGATATTGTGTGTGTCTGGGTGTATGTGTGTGAAGCAAGATTTAAAAGATTTTAGATGTTTGAAAAATATAGAGAAAAAATAATTTAGAAATTTTAAATTTTTTCATTTTTAAATTGATTAGCAATTCAGTTTTGATTTAGATTTCTCTTATTATTAAAGAATCATAACTATTGCTTGTTCTAATTCTGAGTAAAATATTAAAATATTATCTTGTTTAATCAAAATTTATTGTTGAAGTAGCAACTTCAAATTTTTTTAGGCACAAAAATTTTACAATCAGTTTTGTAAATTACTGAATTATAATTATGTTTTAACACCTTGTGAAAAAAAAAATGAAATCCATATGTTAGGCAGAATTCAATCATGACTGCCTAAAAAAATGAGTTTATTTAAAAGTCATATTTATACATTTTTAGATTTTTTTCCCTTTGACTATTTTTTCAAATGCATTGCTGCACTTATAATCTGTATTTCTTGATGAATTTTTTTCTATTAAATGAAAACATTTTTCAACTGAAGAATCAAAATTAAAGTAACTTTTCCAATAAATTCTGATTGTCACAAAACCTCAACTTTATTTTCCTCATTCTGTACAAAATCACTTAAAATTTTAAAAAATATGCATTAATATATAAATATATATATTTTTTAATGCTAAGACCATCCTACGCACATTTGAGGAATCATTTAAAGTCTTATCTACTGCCTGTTTATCTTTTACAAAGATCATCGCATCTCTTCGAATTCAGGGATTATGTTTTTATATGTTTGCTTAATTTTTTGTAGATATAAAAACTCAGTACAAAGGAATAAGCCTATATTTTAATTTTTTTTTTCATTTTAACATATCTACATATTTTGTTAGATAACTATTTTTAAAAGATCTTTTAACTGTGTTTAACAACATGACACTTAAATAGAGCGAGATTTATTTATTTATTTTCTTGTACTATTGTTTTGAAATATATAGTTGTACAGTTTTAATCTGGGCAAAGTGTTTTGCTCTGTGACCCCATGTCACTGCCTTCACAAAAATTCAAAGCTTTGTAAATTGTATAAACTTGTAGATAAAGATGGCTGTAAATGTGATTGCCATTTCTATTGTATTTATCTTATGAGATCTATATAAATTAAAGTTTATAATATTTTTATATAAGTGTCTTCATTTATTTAATTTCATAATACAAATAAGTGTACTTGTTAATATTTTTTTTTTAAAAATTAAAAGCATTTTATATGTTTGTTTTTAAACATGATTGGCATATATGGTGTAATATAAAGTTCCATCTTATATCATTATTTCCTTTGAATATCTAATTAAATAAATATGAAATTAAGTTTTAAAAATGTATATAATAAAATCAATAATAGCAACAGAACATTCATTTCTTAAATTGATATTGAAACAGAATTAATCTATATAATCATTTATACATTATTTTTAATCATTTTTTATGAAAATAAATTGTCTTTGAAATATATAATTTAATCATGGATTGTTTTGGTGTAAAAATAGTGATTTTTTAAAAAAATTTCTTTATTTTACAGGGATATTCTTTTTTCTGATAATGAATACTTTTATAATATAAAAATTAATTACAATTAGTGTTTGTATTCTAGATTTGTTAAATTTTAACCAATCCATTACAAGAGGTCTTTGTTACCTATTTCCACAGATTCAGCTTATGTTCTCGTGATCAGTGCATGGTGAAGATGGGCGATTCGATGGCTCATTACATAATTCTCTGCCTTATAATGAAAATTTTATAAAGCCCAATGTAAAAACCTTTTTGATGTGCCAAAATTTTTTTCAAAATAAAACCTCTGCAATTTGAATAATGAGGCTTCTACAAGAATGAGAGCAAATCATCATTGACCATAAATTATTTAAAATACTTTTTTTTAACAACTAAGGTATTCATTGTGAACTATAAATTCTTTTTTCATTACATTCTAGATCTTTTATTAACAAAAACCCTTACAACCTAAAAAAACATTCATACTTGTAATATTTGAGTTAAAAGAAAAGCTACTATCTGCTTTGTTTTGTTTTGTATGCAAATAGCAATTAAAATTGATTTTTTAACAACAAAAATTGTAGATTTTAAATAAAATTTTGGTCGAAGTCCTATGGGATGTCCTTGTTTATGGAATCTCAATAATTCAAAAGGACAAGTAGTTAGATATCTATTTAACATGTCTCTTTATCATTAATGTAGATTTGTATCAAATTTTGATTGAATTCAATTAACGAGTTGGCCAATTATCGGTTTGCTTATTTGCTTGAAGAAGGACATAGTATCTCAAAAACACTGTGATAAATGAGGTTTGGTAAATGGCATTGTCATCTAAATTGTAGATCTATACGAAATTTTAGATTTATTCGATTGAAATTTTGCTCTTCATTATGAATTAATCAAATCTATAATACTGAACTTTTTGAAATGGATTATGCTTGTTAATTAATACTTCATTATATCTTCGTTTTTGTCTAGAAATTAAAATACTAAAACCGAAGCATTGACCTTTTAAACCCCAATATTATGCTTGTAAAAAATCGCATAATAATCAATGTTATTTTTAAAGAAAGATGCATTTGAAAATTGAGGAACTAAAGAGTATATGTTTAGGATATATTAAAAATATTTTTTTGCCTGAAAGATTCTTTCCTTTTGAAGTCATGAGATTTTAGTAGAAGGAAAAGAAAACTTGTGATTATGAAACTGTGAGGATTTCACCTTTGTAAATTACCTAGATTTCAATTTGTTTTTTAAGAAAATTGAACTGAGGGATATTTAAGAAGATAAATAGAACAATGTTGTGTACTATTAATATAGAACATTATTTTCTCTCTCATATAATCTTATTTAATCCTTAATTTCATTTAAATCCTAATTTTCTAAAATGTTCTATTTCCCACTTTTTATTTAATTAATTTTACAAGCTTTCTATAAAACTGTTGGTCTCAACATCTTCTCACGCTCCGAGTGAAAGGATAAAATTCCTTAATGTTTTCCACATTCTTTTAAAGATATTCAAAATTCCCTTTCCTATGTCGACACATGGTAAAGAAATCCCTATCAAAATCTCATAGTAAAATCACCGAAGGGAAACATTTTAGTCTCTTCTGTTCTTGTGTAAGAAGGTTGGCGTATTTTTTACCACTCATTCTTAGTGCGTAAATTATGCCTCCCTTGGTAAAATAAATAGAAGTTCAAAATTTTCTCCTCTTTGGCCATGCTACTACTAAACATGTTATATAAGTATTAAAGAGGAATCATTAAATTTACTAATAGAAAGACAATTTTTGTACATTGGTAACATATTTATTAAGGATATTACACATTTTATACAGTTCTTTAATTATTACACTGAAAAAGCTCCTCCAGGATACTATAGTTGTGATTCAGGCACTAATAATTTTCCACCCCTTTCTCTTGGATAGAGATAGTACACTGTAACTCCTATGATGGCTAAAACTACTAATAAGCATATTACAATCCCAACAATTCCGCCTGCAGCAAGTTTCTTACTAACAACTGAAATGTACACACAAAAAAATTAGTACAGATATCTATTATTTTTGGGTGATAAATGAAAAACGTTTTATATTATAAGTTCAACTATTAACAGATTTAGACAAAGTATTTCCTGTATAATCCTTAAATATAAAGTATCGCATGAATTAGTGCTTAACGAAATAAAGAACTAGAATATAGAAAGAAGTTAAGTTTAAAATATGTATATAATTATATATTCATGATCACATGTATTTTTTTCTAAAAACAATGATATATTAATACAATTAAACATAATTCATTTTATTTTATGCACTTTTTATAATTTTATACTGCACAGTGTGTAAAAAGCTGTTTTAGTTTGCTTTCTTTTAACAAATTAACAATGACGTAAAACGTCTTACACACATAGTAATACCTGCTCCTCACTACATAACCTCAATCAAAATTAGTGCCGACCTTTGTCATTTTTTTCAAGGTTATTCTTTGTTTTCCATCTAATATGTCATTTCATCCGTGCTTAATAAGATTCAACTGAAAAGCTTTGTTTTGTAAATTCATGCAAGTTATTCCGCTCTTCTAAGAAGGGAATGTCATGGTTCTAGTACCTGCTTGCTAAAGTTCAGTCACATGAATATTGCATTACTGAAGAATGTGAAGCTATTCTGATGTAGTGATCGTGCATCAACCAATGAAGGCCAGGATCCCGATGATAATCTGGTACAAACCTCTGATTCGGATTATTTGTATTTTAAAAAAAGATGATGTAGGAAGATCTTTTTTAAAATCCGAAGAACCGCTTATAAGAATGCTGTAAAGAAATTTTCTAGAAACGCTATTTTTATTAAAAATTTGAAAAAAAAAAAAAAAAAAAAACTTCACGAATCTTGGTAACTTATACAAATTATTTTCTATTCTAGGTATTATTTCTATTCTTCATATTGGTGGATGTTATTTCTTAATGGGTTATCCGACTCGTACTCTTTCTCGCAGATTAACAGAGATAACTATAAATTTCATTATATAATAAAATAATGAAGGATTTTTTTTTTCCTCCAAAATGGTGTTTTCACAAGGAAAAGTTCTTTTTTAAAGATGTATCTCAAATTGTTTGACCCCATTTTGGCCTTTCTTTACATGTTTAAAATAAAGAACTTAATTGATCTTGCTATATCGCCTAAATTATATTCATAGATATCTCATCCATATTTTACTTCTCTCCGTTTATCAATTACATAATCAGTTAATTGAGCACATGAAATTAACACATGCATATGAAATGTTTCTCCTCTTGTTAATATATGGTTAATGTAATTTGAATAGAAAATAGCCCAATGTATAAATCATATTTGAAAATTTGACCCCTGTTACTTCAAATCAATGGAGAATGATAGAAGGAAAAAATGTGCCAACGATCTTATCTTAGATTTATTATTTAGTTAAAGATTTTTTTTTTTTTTTTTTTTTTTTTTACAATCCATTATAATGATTTAAAATTTTAACCCGTTATATTGATTTGAAAAGATTACAATATAAATCAACGTTTTACTCCAACTTAGAGAAAATGGAGATTGTCTCTTTCTCATAATCTCATTTTTCTGTTTTTTTTTTTTTTTTCTTTTCTGCAATTAAATTCAGCTGCTCAACTTGCATTTTCAGACTTTCGTATTAATATCGTTTTTTTTATCAAGTAATTTTCTAATATGAAAGTCTAATGGCATTTGTGAGAACCTTTTTACTATTTGAACAAGCCAAGACTATCTCCGCAAGAGTTTGCTTAGTATTTTGTATCATCATAATGTAAAGATTAAAAGTTTTGTAATAGAATCATTTGGCAATAAATAAATAAATACTTACTGTCTTCTGCTTTAGTAAAATTCGACGTTATTACATCTTCTTCTATATCTGAAATCAAAATATCGCAGAATTACAAAAATAATAAAAAGAAATAAGATGTATTTTGCTCTAAAAAAGATTCAACTTAAAAAAAAAACTTTTTTCTGAGATTTGATAATGTGTTTGCAGACAACATATACTGTTGAGTATTTGTTGTCTGAACTATTTCGAAAATTTTAATTTCATGTCAAAGTTCATAACCTCTAGCTTGTATTTAGTTTGAAATTTTGATTATATCATTAATTCTCCGTTTATTATATATATATGTAACATATTTTGGTTGAAACAAAATGCAGGTTTGACTAGCAGTGAAGAGACTTTGTAGTTTTGATTTTGCTTTATTCTCTTCTGGGAGACAGACATGATTTTACAAGAAGGCAAGTGCGACACAAAAGCAGAAGTAAAGAAAAAAAGGGACGAACGAATGATCACTAGTCTTATAACAGATGGGATTTCCGATCACGCGTCAATTCAATACATGTATTGACCTTGAGAAGGGCAACGGAAGTATCACTTCCACTCGATACGTCTTACTGATGGCGCATTATTTTTTTTACAAAGGAATTAATTTAACCGAAAATGGAATTAGATCAAGAAATAAGACAATATTTTACTATAGGCTAAATTAAGATATATATATATATTGCACTCTTCAGATAGGTCGACTATATAATGACATTTTGCCTACTATTTGTATCTGAAAGAGTTTTATATTGAAAAAGCAAAACAAAACATACTTCTATTTTTTGTAGCGGAGCAGAAATAATTTCTTCTGACATCATCGCAATGGATCTTCCTCCATTTCTCCGTTCTCATATCCAATTCGACGCAGTCTTTTGTTGTGCTTGGAGGGTCGTCAGGATCCCACGCAGTGAAATCGACCGGACTATAGTCAGTCCACATGTAACTTCCTATTGGAGTAAAGCATACATAAATGACAACTACTGCGAAATACTCAATGAAACTTACATTAGAAATGTCAACTGATCCGAGAAATAGGAAAATATTTGTGTCTAGACCAAATACAGGGTAAGAATAAAGTCTTTCTTAGTTACAAAAGTTTATTGTAAATAAACTATTATACTTAAACATAATTTATTCTTGTAAATATCGTAATTGAATTTGCTATAATATCAATTGTCCTAGAAAATTTCAACATAATAGAAGTAAGGAGAATATCAGGGTTGTATCCTAATTCCTATTAAATGTTGCCTAACATTTGTATGATCACACAGCCTTTATTAAACTGGACATTCAGGATACTTTACATCAAGCCAAAGAAATGAGGACAATTCAAAATCTATTCTCAAAGCGAAAAAGATCTGTCTGAATTGTCATGATATAAATGAAAAGTTGAATATTTAGCTAGTGTGATAGAAACCGTACCATTTGGATTGGGCGACCAACTAATATGGATGGGCAGGAGGAGACTTTAAAGAGGGGTTTTATAATGCATTCTACAGAAAATAATGGAATGATCAGGGATGGACGAGACAATGGAATGACGTGGTGTGGAGCAATTGTGAATATAATATATTGTAATGATTCAATATCGCGAACCGGAACGGAAAATAATTCATAACAGTTTTTAAATACTAAATACTGAAAATAATGATTTTGTTTGAAGGCCACAAAGTGCCGATCGGGTTTGATGGTACCACAAAACGTATTGTGCTTTTCCGTAATCGAAGCCATTTTGTTAAAATTTTAATTTCAATTCAGAACTTTCATTTATGGGTTCATTTTGCCACCTGTTCGATGAAGGGAAAAAAAACTTTGAGAATGAGCTAAGCAATGATGAATATCTTCAAAGGTTATCCCATTCTAACGGTTTGTAATTAGGGAAGAAACTTAGTATCACCTTTGATAATGTTGTTTAATCGACATTAATAAACATAGAGTAGTGCATTACTGACTTACATAAATATCGAGTAGTGCATTACTTACAAATATTATAGTACATTACTGACAAACCATGTGCTACATTCGTTATGAAGATTTTTTCATAAACAATGCCACTAGATCTTAAAATGTGCATTTCGAATTCATTTAGATTCTCGCCAATTAAAATTCAGTCCCTTTCTCTCATGCCATTGAAGATCGAGTAAATAAATATTTCAAGCAAAATAGTTCAAGAAACATGTGTGAAGCTGGTAAAAAAGAGAAAAGAGAAATGAATCGATGCAATTGGATGAACATCGCACTGTTTTGTAGTGCAAACCTCCTGTCGATCGATGATTTCCGGCTGGGCTACACGGAGCATCTACTGAAATGAATTGTGGCAGAGAGGATGAAAAGAGTCTAATGATTGCAGATGTTTCTTTGGTGGTTACGGTGAAGGTAGGAAGAGACGAACAGGCATCAGGATGGTATTAAAAAAAGTGTTGACACCAGAGAAAGAACCAAGCAGTTGTTGAAAGTTCCCTTTTGAATTTGGCATAATATTCATTGTAAACTGAAAGCATCACAAAGATTTTTTTCTCTCTAAGGATAACCTCTAGAGTCTTCAAGTAATCGGATGAGAAACTGCTGTATAGGTACTCAACTGCAGGTAACAATAACAATGGGGAGGCTGAAAAACCATCCTTTATGACGGAATGTACCTCCTTAGAAGTGTTCCGCGCTTGTGACACCATCTATATCCATATAATTATCCCTTCAGTTCGGATATTCAATTTTTACTATGTGCCTTAAGGACATATCGGAGTTTTATTTTCTATCATTGCTGCAGGTATTTAAAAATTCATTTTTTTGCGGTCGCATCTTGTATTTCGAAACCAGATCAGCTACAAGTCATAAAATGGATGTTGTAACAGTCAGTGGAAAATTTCCGCCTAGGTATCTGCCTTGAGTCGATGGGTTGTGGAAGGGGGCGCAGATATATTGATCAAAAAGATACGATTCTAGTTTCCAAATAAAAAGATGTAATAAATGCGACTTTTATTAATTCTAAAATAATATTACCTTTTGAGAAATGTAAGTCAAGCTCCTTCCTATCGGTCAGATATTTTGTTTATAAACGTGAATGCTGCGCAACGATCAATAAATAAAAAGCATATTCATTTTTCAAAAAGCTATTAAAACAAACCAAAATAAACGATTAATCCTTTGTTTACCAAATTATTTTATTATTGATTTTTCAATTTAATTTTTTCATAATTAAATGTTTTGTTACAGAATAGGCTCGGGAAAGAGGGAAAAACTTTTTTAATGAATTAAAGTAATTAAATAATCAAGTTAATTATTAATTTTCAGATTCTTAATTTCTGTCTTTAATTTTTATCTATTGTTTATTGTTGGAGGTATGCTCTGCATCTTCAGTTGAATTCCAACAGAAAAATATAGTAATATTACTAAGATATCAGCATGATTTAAACACCTACCATCGACATATAAAGGGTTAATCAGCTGCTAAGTTAAAAATATGTTGGAATGTTAATTAAACTGCCCGGTTTATCAAAGAGAAAAATTCAGATTATATTCAGAATAATAGAATACAATTCAAATAATCAGCAGAAAAAATGACAAACATGATCTCAAAAAGATCATGTTTGTCATTTTCTCAGAAGGATCTATGAAAGAATGCTAAAAATCTAAAATAGCAGTAATGGGAGCTAAATTATTTGCATGAAATATCTATATATTTATAACTAAAGAACCATTCACTCAAATGCAAACTCTGGATCGATTACAATTTTTAAAAATTTTATATAAAAACTTATGATTCTTGGATGGATTGTCAATAGTTGCATGCTCTCTTTCACATATATTGTTCAGAGAAATGGCGATAATAATAACAATATACTATTTTAATTACATTCTTTACGGGAAAGGTTTGCTACAAAGTTCCACAGCAACAACCACTAAGCTGATTTTGAAATTTTTTTATTTTATATGAAATCTTATAACCCTGGATACATTATCAAAAGTTGTCTACGTTTTCTCCTCCGTTTAAAGGGATGTAACAGAATTAAACTTTGAAAAACCTGAACTTCAACAATTAGACCCGATTCACCAATTTCTATTGCCATTTATTTTCGCCATATTGAAATATTAACTGTGAGTAAAACTGTGAACTTGTGAGCACTTGGAATTATAACTAATCAGTATGCTTTATCATTATTGTGTCAATATAATTTAAAATAATAGTTTCTTTTGTTCTGATAAAATGCAGTACATCCAAGTTGATCGACAGACTAAAATAATATAAATGACACTAAGCTAAGCTGATATTAATGTTTTCAAAGTGGCGAAATTAAGTGGTAAATGAAATTGACAAAATCATTGCAGTTACTGATGTTTCGGGGCCCTGTTTAAGATTTGTTTGCAATTTCGAAAATGTAGGTGGAAGGGGCAATTGATCCTTGATAACATATAAGGGGCCATAATTTTGGCATCATATGAAATAAAAATTGGCGAAAGCGGTACTTCAGATATTTTTATCCAAGGGCTGTGACTGGGGAACTATATCAAGGTTTTTTCAGGCAGAGATTGTACTGTGAATCAATGTTACTGAAATTTCTTACGAAAATGAGCAAACCATATCTAAGCGTCATTAACTTTCATATAAAATAAAAATTGGCTAAATCTATAGGGTGATTAGGGTTGAGATTTGGTTCTTTGGTTTTGTCTATTATATATATATATATATATATATATATAGAGAGAGAGAGAGAGAGAGAGAAAGAGAGATGATGGGCAAACAGCTAATTAATATAAATTCAAAATAAATTTAAGAGTGAGAAATTAATTTAAGAATAAAAATTCTTTTGTATGCTATGGCCATCTGCAGGGAATTCGAGTGACTTGGATTTTCTGAATAAGAGGAGAAAAATTTTATCATCAAATTTTCCTGTTTATAAACTTATTTTTATACTGGATACTGTTTATAAGATCAATTAAAAGTCATTTTATCACAGAATAATATAAAAATTATTCAATTTTTCAAAGAAAATTTTGTGCAATTTTAAAATTACAAAATGATTGTAATGTTATTACTCATTATTTACCGTCTTTGCGTCTTCCAAGTCCAATATGAATAGATGTAAAGCGATAATTAGTGTTGACGTGTTCCACAAATTGGTGAAGATCCTTTGCCGAGTGAAACGTCACTAAAGATCCACCTAAAATAAATATTAATAACATTTAAAAATTGGGGACCATGGAGACTATGCGATACAACTTTTAAATGAGGCTCTATAATAACTTCCACTTGTGAGTTGCTTGGGACTTCCACTGCACTTGTGAGTTGCTGGATAAACTGCTGCTCTATTTTTTCGTTTTCTCTCGCCCAAAAAACACCTTTTTCCATTTTTTTTTGTTTTTTCTTCGCATTTTCTCCCTTCGCCTTCATGATGAAAGAAATATCTCTTGGTTTAACAAATTAGTTTCCATTTATTAAAACTCATTCATCGAAAAAAGACACATCGAGTATTTTCTAAAATGCAGTTTAGATAATTACAGTTATGAATTTTGGATTGCAAAGAGATATCTTTTTTAAATTGCTTTTCAGTTATATAATACCGATAAATATATTTTGCCTTGCTGATCGTTTCTGGGACACAAATTGTTTTTAACTAGTGGCATAGCGTAGATAAAGACAAGCCTGCTTCCAGCGTCCAGGTATATCTTTTCTCATTCACTTATAATATTTTATCTAAAAAATGGCAGAAACGCACCAATATTTTGTAACCCTAACGCTGGTGCTCCGGGTAGGGGATCTAAGCTTCTCTTGTCCACCCCCCCCCTTCGGCCTCTATGCCTTTGTTTTTAATAACGTGAACTGATTTTAATAAAAAAAATCTTAATAATAACGCGACTTTAAAAGACCGTTATGATTCAACAGAAGATTACTATGGCTTCTTAATAGTATTTGTAATAACACGTTCGAATCACGCCTGTGAAATCATCTTCTATTTAATAAGATAATCATTTTTTTACACCTCTTAAATCTTGTAGGAAAAGAGGACATCTAATTAGGTACAGAATACAGAAAATCATGCAGCAATCAATAAGCATGTTAAAAATCAAATAAATAAAAAGTTAATCATTAAATCTTTGCGGTATAATGGATTGAATTTAATATTTTAAAAAATTAATCTGAAATATACTTAAAAAAAAAGAGAAGTGCTATTTATTTGATACATTTGGTTTTCTTTCCTACAACTGTAAAATTTGAGGTCATTTGTAAAAATATTCTTAAATTGGGATTCTTATCGCAAAACAGATGTTTTTTTTGAACTAATAAAAGTGCATTAATTTTTTCTTCCACGCAGTTTTTATCTGATTAATTAAAATTAAAATAAAATTAACATGTAACAATCTAAAATAAAACTAAACTTAAAAAATTACTGACCATGTTGGAAACAATCATACATAGCATCGTTCCAGGTTTTTCGTACGAAAAATTTCTTGATGCACATATCGCCTCCGATATCCTGCCAACCGTTGGTTTTCGGGCATAGGTGGCTTTCGTCAACGTCAATCTCATTTTCAGTATCTGAAATGTTCAATTATCCCATTATAATTCAGTTTCTGTTATTTTTTTCAACATAAAACTAGAGAGAGTAGACTCCCCAAAAGTTTCTCGAATACTCACTAATAAATGTATTATCCGAAAGAAAGCCTTACTTGGAATCGGCATATAATGGTTACGAAATATTAACCTTTTGAGTAAATTTAGCCTTTTCACTGATTCTATCGAGTGATCTCTTGGCGAGCTCTTTGGCGATTAATCCCTCGCATGTGGTTCATAGTATCCGAAAATCAAATTTGTGTTTTAGATGCGTAAACCAATGGATTGAAATAATTTTTTATAGAGAACTGCAATTGTAGTCACAAATACAAAATTTGATACATTTAAATCATTGCGTTTTTGAATGATCGTGTTTACATTTTCTGAGACAACAGACCGATAGATGGTCAATTTCTTGTTGGAATTGGTTCAAAATTTGATAGGTGTCTACAGGTCTTCCCCATCCCCTTAACTTCAAACGAATCATTCATAAATAATAGTCAGACATTAATTCCGGGCGCCAAAAGGGTATCACTCGAAAATGATCCCTCGAATAACCAAATGATGAAGGAAATAGACTTTCAGTTTTGTTTTTTACTACGCAATCTCTGTGGCAGTTGTAGAAACTTCACAGGCAATGATTCCTATTCAATAAAAAGTTTTTTTTTGTGATGTTGAAGACAATTTTTCCGCTTTTTCCTTCTTTAAGCGAACAACAAAAATTAATCTTTGCAAACAGGTTAGTTTCCGGTACTGCTAAATTTTTTTTTATTTTCTCAAAGAAATCTAAATTTCTATCATGCTTTTAAAAATGCATTAATTAATGATTTTTCCATTAAAGTAACTTCTATTGAAATACATAAAAAACTAGAAAGACGTAAAATGCGCTCGAAAGAGACTTTTATGCAGTATTTTATTGCCATGCGGGAAATTGCGAAACAGTCTGAAACCCTTATTGATGAAGGTTCTGTTATTCGATACACAATAAATGGGATACAGGGTTCCCCTTCTGATAAAATTATACTTTACGGTGCAAAATGTTATTCTGAGTTTAAAGAAAAATTACGAATTTTCGAAACTATTCTAAGTGCAATGAACGGAAATAATTCAAAGACATCGTATTCTAGATATGCTAATGACGGCCAAAGACGTAGTACAATACATAAAATTCCTGTTCAACAAAGGGAATCAAAATCGAATCTTAGTTATCCGAAAAATAGTAAGATGCGATGTTTTAACTGTAATGATTTTGGACATATCTCGAAGTCTTGCCATAATCAATCTCGTGGTCCTAAATGTCTTTCTTGTAATCCTTTCGGACATAAATCTTTCGATTGTCACCGTAATACTCAGAATGACAGTTCTACCCCACACGATAATGTCATCACTGTACATTTATTGCATTCTCCGTCGAATATGCATAAAGAGGTTGTTATTTTTAATAATGCACTTTTCGGATTAGTCGATACTGGTAGTTTTTCGATATTTCTCAAACATTCTGCATGGATTAAACTAGGATCGCCGCCATTGACGAATAACAAGACAATACTAACATGATTCGGTTTTTCCCGAACTAAAATAATAGGTTCCTTTGAATCTAAAATTATTATTGATAAACACAGTTTTCCTGTTTTAATTTCTGTGGTACCAAATAATTATACTACTTATGATCTAATAATAGGTTGCGACGTAATAAATCAGGCAAATTTGACAATTAAACCTGACGGTGTTGTATTTTACAAAATTTCTAAATCTGATGATCCTGTTGAAACTGATAGTTTTATATGGCTATTTCTGCCGACACTCCCACGTTTGATATAGGTCCGAATATTTCTAAACAAACTCGCAGTGACGTTGAGCAGCTTTTATTAGCCAATAAACCTAACATAGAACTTGATATTACGCTTACTGACGATGAGCCAATTTTCCACACTCCTCGACGTTTACCCTTTGCCGAACGTGATATAGTAAATTCGCAGATAGACGAGTGGTTAAAAAATGGAATTATAGAATCATGTTCTTCACCCTGTGCTAGTCAAGTTGTCGTAATTCGTAAGAAAGATGGAAAACATAGAGTCTGTATAGATTATAAAAAATTAAATCGTAAATTAGTTAAAGACCATTATCCTTTACCATTAATTGATGACATTTTAGATCGTATTCAAAATGCTAAAATTTTCAGTACTCTCGATTTGAGGAACGGAATTTTTCATGTGCCGGTAAAAGAAAAAGGTCGCTGTTACACCAGTTTCGTCACAAATACAGATAAATTTCAGTTCCGTTATATGCCATTCGGTTTAAGTTCATGTCCTCCTGTCTTTATGCGATACATAAATGCTGTTTTTCGTGATCTTATTGTAAAAGGCATTGTCCTCCCGTATATGGATAACATCGTCATTCCCGCAAATAATGAATCTGAGGCTCTCGAACGCTTTAACACTGTTCTAACTGTAGCTCGCGATGATGGACTAGATATAAACTTTAAAAAATGTCAATTGTATTGTATAGTCAGATTGAATTTTTGGGTCACGTAGTAGAACATGGCAAATTGTTCCCTTCACCCTCCAAAACTAAAGCCGTTCTTAATTATTCTGAGTTAAAAAGTGCAAAAGACGTACAACGTTTTCTAGGTCCTACGGGATACTTTAGAAAACTTATCCCCACATACTCTACTATAGCAAAACCTCTTAGTGATCTGCTTCGTAAGGATAGCCCCTTTCTATTTCAAACTCAGCCAAAAACTGCGTTTTTACGCTTAAAACAGTTACTTTCTGAAAAACCCGCTTTAACTATTTTTAATCAAGGCAGTCCCATTGAAATTCATACAGACGCGTAAATTGATGGCTTGGGTCCTACTACAAAAATCCAAAGACGATAGCAAATTCCATCCAGTGTATTATATGCCCAAGAAAACATCTGACAACGAAAGAAAATAAAGTAGTTATGAACTGGAGGTACTCGCCATTGTAGAAGCCGTTCAAAAATTCCGAATTTACATCCTCGGATCACATTTTAAAATTATCACTGACTGTAATGCATTCGTGAAAACGTTAAATAAAAAAGAAATGAATTCCCGCATTTCGCGATGGGCATTATACCTTCAGGATTTTGACTACGAAATAGAGCATCGAACCGGTTCAAAGATGACTCATGTCGACGCTCTTAGCCGAAGCCCATGCTAAATGATCATTCAAGACTGTGTCAGTCTTCAAATTTTCAAAGCTCAACAGACAGATAAGCATATTACAGCTATAAAAGCATTTCTTCAAAATGCACCTTACGAGAACTACATAGACAAGAACAACATTTTATATAAGAACATAGATGGAATCGATTTACTTGTCTTACCTGATGATATGCAGGCCAACATCATTAAATCATGCCATGAACGAGGCCATTTTGCAGTAAAACGTACGCAGGAGCTGTTAAACAAAGAATTCTTTATTCCGAACTTGAAAGAGAAAATTGAACGGTGTATGCGCAACTGTGTAACATGCATTCTAAATAACAGAAAACTTGGCAAATTAGATGGCACTTTGCATTCACTTGACAAAGACGACACTCCCTTTCATACATACCATACTGACCATTTGGGTCCTCTCCCCAACACTTCTAAGAAATATAAGCATATTCTGGCAATCATCGATTCCTTTACGAAGTTTGTGTGGTTTTACCCGACCAAGTCCACCGACACCGCTGAAGTTCTCAGTAAGCTCGAATGCTAAAGATCAGTTTTTGGCAATCCTTCAAGGATTATTACGGACAAAGGCACCGCTTTCACATCCACGTCATTCAAAGAATATTATGAACATCAATATATCACTCATATTGCTATTACAGCTGGACTTCCTAGATCAAACGGTCAGATAGAAAGACTTAATTCTACTACCATAGCTGTACTCTCCAAGCTATTCATAGAAAAATGGTATAGCCATGTTGCCGCCGTTCAGCAAATTATTCAACGAAGAGATCCAATCTGCATTTCTCCAACAGCGTGATGAACTCCGTAAAGACGCAAAACAACAAATCGTCAAAATCCAAAAAGAAAATCGCCGTACCTACAATTTGCGTAGGAAACATGCTCAAAAATTTCAATTAAATGATCTCGTCGCAAGCAAGCGCACTCAATTTGGCCCTCGTCTCAAATTGAAACAAAAATTTCTCGGACCATATAAAGTGATCAAAATTAAAGCAAACGACACATACGATGTTGAAAAGTGCGATTTCTTCGACGGACCATCAAAAACTTCAACTTGTGCAGAATATATGAAACCATGGTCCAGCAATATAGAAAATATCACTTAAATTGTTTTTCAAAAGAAAAAAAACTGAACACTACTTAAAGAAAAAGACAATTATTTTCCTTTTGTGTGTGTATTTGCGCGAGCCAGAGCGCGTGCGCGCGTGTGTGTATTTGGACGATAGAAGCCTTTGATTGTTTTTCTCTACTTATTTTGTGTTATTATATTTTTATATGCTCAACACTAATGTTATTTTTATTTTTAGTAAGTTATTCAATATTTCCAGTGCACACTATTGTATTGCTATATACTTATGCTGTCACAGATGGTATGACTATTTTGATTTTTTTTATCTTGTAAATATTTCAATTTTACATCTTATTATTTTTTCTGTATTTACTGTTTGTTTTATAATATGTTTACATCAATGTACTGTATACCTTAAGGCGAGGGCACCTATCCTGTCATGATGGCCGATGTGGAAACTGCTGACGGATCTCATTCCTGTATGGCGCCTAGTTGGCCATGTTGCGTGTCATTAATCACATGATGCTTTCCCGCCATAAATGGCAGACGAGAGTTGGGCAGTGAGTCCGTAAGACGTACAGCTCACGCTCATATACCTTTTTGTGTTCTATGTTAGTAATGTTTTGTCCTTTCTCCTTTAATCTGAATCAATATATTTCTCATATTATAATGCTGGTCGTTGCCTTTCCCCATATTATATATATATATATATATATATATATATATATATATATATGCCGTAAGAAACTATAACAAAAAAGAGTTTTTATTGAAACGAAATATTAGCTGTTACATGGCCGATTTAATCGATGTTTAACCAGTGGCGCAACAAAAACGATTGCCCGCAATATTAATTTTTGTTCCCCTCGTTATAGTTACTTTAAATGAATGTAATAAATACTGAATTATATTGTTGCAGAAGTGGCCGCTTTATAGCAGTGGCCACTGTACTTTTTCACAAACTTAACACATCGTTACGACATTTCGATTGACATAAAATTGTCTTAATACACAGGTCCAAGTAATTACTTTGAGAAATTCTCAAATGCTCTAAATCAGTTTTAGTTTTTGACAGAAATACGGAATCATAGTGTACAATTTTAAAGAAATGAAAGAGCAATGAGAGGAGTTCAGAGTTAAATATTAGTTTAAAAAATTCTTTTAATATTTACAAGTTGCATTTATTTATTTCGGGAACTTCTTCTAAATAAAGGGATGATTCTTCTAAATAAAGTTGCTTCTTAAATTTTAAGAAAAAAATTGTTACATGTACAGATTAAGAAAACTCCTTTGTTTAGATAGGTAAAAAATGATGATGTTAAAAGAAATCCCTGAAAGTCATTCCATTAACGAACAACTGATAATAATAATAATAATTGGAACCATTTGGTGCAGATTTTAAATTGTGAGCTGGCACTGCGCCCTTCGTCATATTTAGCTTTAAAATTGAGAAACAAATGAAACAGCATTTTGCCTTTGCCCAAGTTTTGTACAGGAACATTGAAAATCCGCTTGCATGCTTCTACATCGCTATCAGGCTCAACTGTAATGTCTTACATTGTTTGTATTATGAAAAAATATAGCTTACTGGGAGACCATTAGTGCAATGAACACTAATGGAAGATTGAAACTTTTATATCGGTAATAAATTTTGTCATTCGATCAAACAGAAAAGTTTCAGTTCATAGGCAAAATGTAGAGCGTTCAAAAACCAATTCCACCTAAAATGTGCCATATACATCTGCACTGTGAATTTTAGAAACATTCTGGCTAAACGCCCCCTTCCCTCCAAAATAATTTATAAAGGAAGGTGCCAGTTCATTCCGTTGTAGTGATATCAACGATTCATTGTTATGAGGGTTGGATATAAAATTATCAATTCCAAAAGAATCTTGGTGTAACTTCAAAACGAAACATTAACTAAATTAACAAATCTCATTTAATTAATAACAATCACTACTCATACTCTCTGCATCAACGTTGTTTAAAGCAGAAATTTTCTGTATGATTTTAAAAATTCCTAAAACACTTGAATAATCTAATGTACTTGTTACATGCTTACCTGAATTCCACTCGCAAACATAATTAAGCTTCTCCCGGCAGCTTCTAACTACCCACTTTGCTTGCGAATTCATGGCCACGCAGTTATCCATAAAGGAAGACACCAACTTGGGCTGTTCCGCCAACCAGTTAGAGATCTTTAGCTTATTACCATTGAAAGTTCCGAATTTGGCTTCTTCCTGTAAGGAAATGCAACTTTAATGCATGTATGATATATCTCTTGATTTCTTGTATGCAAAATACCTCAGGATGAGGAGAGATTTGTTAGGTAGAATAAAAATGTGCCTACCGGATTTTTTTTACAACTTATGCGCACATTGAATAATAGAGAAATCCGGAATTCATAAACATGGTTTTAATCGTTTCCGCTATTAGCCAGTACAGTGCGCTTATGAACAGTTTTAAATTTCATGACACAACTTCAGATAATTTAAAAGGACGTATACAAAGTGTTCACTTTTATCGTAGTCCAATAGCTCGTTTCTAAATCTGTACAGCTAGACATATAACTCTAGTTGAAAAAAATGGGTTAAATGACTATAAGAACTATATTTTATGTCGTTTGGGTCATTAAATATGTTTTTCAAAAAATTACAAAATTGAACTTTTTTTAATACCCCCCCCCCCATTTCTATCAATCATATTTAGTAAAAAATATGACGGCATTCCAAAAAATGAGATAATAAAAATCCAAAAAAGCGGTCAAATTGATTAAAATTGACAAAGTTATATTTGTTTAACCTGAATTATAAGCACACATTTGAAGGAAAAGCCGAAAAAATAACACAACGTTTTAATTTCAATTTCTATACGATCTCTTAAAATATCACTGGAGGCTTGGAAATTATCTATAAAATTTATCTAAAACAGTGATTATCGACTTTTTGTAAGTCGGTCAGTTTTAGTCGAAGAAAATCGGAATTTTTTTGTTTAAAATCGTGTCTTTGTTTTGCTTAAAAAAGTGTCAAGAATATTGATTGATAGAACCAGGGTACCGGATAAAAAATTAGATTTCCTAACTTTATGAGAAATAAATTGATGGACTCAAACAACATAAAATATAATTCTTCCCGCTATTTAAAGCATTTATCCAGCTAAAACTATATACTTATCTCTAACAATACGAATGGGCATTCTGTATATCTATCATACATATACGAGTAAAAACAAAGGAAGTCATCTCTCCGAAACTTTCATATAAATTCTAATAACTATGTTATTTTCCTCACCTGGTATAAAACTGAGGACCTTGGGCTAGGTAGTGAATGTCACAAGCACTCAGATTTTTATTTTCAGAGTCCCACACGAAAACTGTGTGCTTAATCGTAGAATAAAGAAAATCAGTACTACTTAGTCGTATAATAAAGAAAATCAGTATTTGCATATTAATTGCATGTCACTAGGGAGCAATAGTTATGAAATAAATATAACTTTAGCGTGTCTAACTTATTGTTCGGTTGCTAATTGTCTTTTAAGGAATTTAACAGGCGAAGGTGATCAGCAAAGCATTACAAGCATCTAATTAAATTTTGGATAACAAACGAACGTTGAAGATTAAAGTATAAAGATTTTCCTTTCTTAGCACTCCATCTGTACTATATTTGTTATAGCCAAACTTAGATGCGTTTGCTTAATGTTTTCACAAATCCTACGTTTTTTTTAAAAAAAGTAATAATTATACTTTGGGAATGGGCGGGGGGGGGGGCCCTGAGAGTTGTCCTTCCTCGATCGCCACTTAATGTACCAGGAAATTAAAAAGAGTCTAAGTAATATAGTAAAAGAAATTATAGTTAGCAAATTTTAGTTAATGATTTTGAAATACAACTCTAAAATGTGTTAGAAATGTTACGTTGAAGCTGGATAAAATCTTTTAATTGATTCTTGTTGAGAGTCTTACCGTTTCCCTAATCCCGGTCCAAAAGAATTCATTTTTCGTCCTGATTCTCTTCGCCAGAAAGACAGCGACAGCAGAGTTTTTGAAAGACACTAGATCGGCTCCAGTTGCTTTACAGCGACTCTGTGCTTCTGTCCAAGATAGTTTCCCCTCTTTTTCTTCAAAAATACTGTAACATGAAGTACCCAGACGACTCCAGCCGGGAATGTCGGTGCATGTGAAGGGATCTTCCGAAGGTGTGGTGATATTAGGATCTGTAAAAGTAAAAATTTATTATTTGAAATGGATTAAGGAGCGCTGTTACAACACATGATTTACTTAAAACGTGAATAATAGATTTTATCAATGTTATATCTTCTTTTAACTTTTTTTAACCATGTTATAATAGGCTTTTTATAAATGCATTTATTTAGCTCAATTTTTTTTTGAAGCTTTCTTTTTTTTTCTTTTGAAATATCATAGTTCTGAAGTTTCGTTCTTTTGATGACAAAACAAAATTCTTCGCTATATTTGAAATTTAACTACCATTTAATAGATTGATTTAATCAAATTATGATTCCATATGAGAGCATCATATAGAAGAAATCTTAGAAAAAATCGATTATAAGATCCCACAAAAATTATGATAATGAATTTAAATGTATTCAAATATGAAAAGTAGAAAATAATTATTAATAAATTGATTATTATAATTTGGTTTTTTGAAAAAAAAAAACGAAGTGTGGAAAACAGCAGAAGGTGAATCGTTGGAAACATATTGGTAAGGACATTAAGTCACAGTGAAATTATAAGAAAGAAAGTCTTTAAATACACAGTAAAATAAAAATTTGTAATAAGTGTTGTTTTAAATGAAATTTATTTAGAAAACTTCTATCATCATTACACTTTTGTTTAGATTTATTTTAATCTTGTAATTTTTTTAAATAAAAAAATATTTTCTAATTTTTTTAGTATGCTAATAAAGAGCGTTTTTGAAAAAAATATATTTTGGTTATAATTCTAAAAGTTCCATTTTGTCGCTTTCTTTTTAAAATTCAAATCTTGGAATTACATTTTGATACGTTTGTGAAAATTAAACTTGAATTACCTTTGAATTTTTGACAAATATAAGCGTTAGACTGATAACAGCTAACATCATTCCATTTTCCCATGTTCTCTCTTCCGTAACTGATTTCAACACACGTACGCTGTAAAATAAATACAATTCATTAATAAAAATTGTAAAATAATGCAATTAAATTAACAACAGACGATGCTATAATTATTCTGAATGATTCTGGTTAATTATGACGCAATTTTATTTTTATTTTCAGCTCTCACTAGATGTGTCTGGTGTGGTTTAATCAATGGAAAACAAAAGACTTTATAAAATTGAAAGTCAATTTGAGGATTTTAATATATTACGAACGTAGGAAATATGAGAGAACTAGAAAAAAATATAGTAAAACTTTGATGAATGAAATCTTATTGCAATTCTAATGAAGTTTTCCGAATAAAAAGTCTTTTCCTAAGAAATATTGTCTAATTTTTATTTTTTTGAATAAAGTACGGTAAATCGTAACCTCAGTTATGCCTTAGAGATTTCATTGAAAATAATTTAAAATTTCGTCCGAAAAATTCCAGATAAAGAAATTCTAGTAATAAAATTTATTTCCAGTTAAGTCACCAAATGATTCAGTAATCAAGGTGGTTCGCTAGTCTAAATAGTTTATTGATTTTTTGGATTGCCATATTGGCAACAAACTCCACCACACCTCATTTGGTGAAATGATCCACCGAAAATTAGTTTTCGAAGCCAGAAAGATGGTTTGGTAGTAGGTGTTCCCCCCATGCTTTATTCTATATAAGTGTATATACATTTGAATGAATAATATTTAAATATGAAGCTACATATCCTTACAAGAATAGTAAATTTTTCATAGCAATTAATGTTTCACAATCAATGATATATGACTTTCATTATATAATTCTACAACTTGTAAAAGAAATTTAAAATAAATACTTACCTCATAACTTGATGTGTAAAACAATTCACTGTCTTCATCCTTTTTAAATAGATACAAAACATTTTTTTAATTATATTAATAAAATTTGGTATACAAAAAATAAAGAATTTTTCCCAATACTTGATAAATATTTTCATTAATCTATTTTCTTTTGGAAAAAAAACCTTGAATTGAAATATGTGATTAATGTAATTCAATGATCAAAAGTATTTAAAGTTGATCACACTTTTTAAAAATAGTTATTCAACAATAAAAATTAATTATGATTCAGAATGACTCACTTTTAGAATTTAGAATGCATATGAATGAGACAAATTTAATTTTTCAATGGCTTTATTATAAGTTTTTACAGATATGTCAATGCTGTATGTTTTTATTATTATTATTATTTTGTTAGATTACAAGTTACTTGTTGTAAAAAGAATACCAATATATATATATGTCGATTCACTGCTGCGAGACTATCGCGATAACGGCAATGTTATTATTCTTATTTAAAAAGTAACTACTAATTCCATTTTCATATAACTTCTCGTATTTTTATTTGACTTCACAATGACATGACAGTAATTCCGATCCAAAAGTAATTCCGAACTTATTTATTCCGAAGAAAAACTTTATAATTTCTTTAACATCATATTGGTAACTAAACAGATAAAAATTTTCATTGATAGAAGAAAACTTGAATTAATCATTTAATGAATCGATGATAATTTTTATTAATTCATCATAAATATTTACTGGAAACATATGCAGTTTGATATATTTCCTTTTTGTTCTTTCAATAATGTTAGAAACAAACAGTGACCCGATCTGCGGCAATCCATGTCTTGAGACTTGCTTCTTTTTCTTTGAAGCGATTTATCGTCATTTAATGGGAAAGGAAGATTCATGTGGCTAGTTTCTGTTTTGTTGTGGGATGCCACTGTCGTCTTGAATGTTCGACGAGAGCATTTTTGACGCCCTATAAAATCAAGCGTCTGGGCATGAAAGTCGTAACGATTTGATGGCACAGCCTTTGTTTTGGATATTGCAAAAGTTTTTTGCATGAGTTTTAGACTCATTTCCAGCAAAGGTATGCCATGTCCGATGATCTGCAGCTTATAGGCATTCGATGTCCGATAGTAAGATTCTATCTTCTGAGCTGGAGGATTCTAGATTCAAAATAGATTCCATCATAGAAGTAAGGACGTCCAAATATATATAAGCATGCTGCATGCTACATCAGACATCGAGAGACAAATGTTTTGCTGGCGGCGAAGCGCTAAAATTTGGAAAGGTGAGTAGCGGCTCAGGTGTCGACATTTTGGCCAGGGTTAGAAATAAGGAGGTCCCTCTCCTATCGTGTTTATTTCATTCGTACTATTAATATAACTTAATTTAACAATAGTTTGTACAATAAATCCGTTAGTACAGTAATTCTGGAATTCAATATCTTTCTCTCACTGATATATTTCTAGCTAGAGATATGATGTCGTGTTCTAATCACTTGGATCATCACCATTTAATTGAAAAAGATATTAACCTTTAGAAATGATTGAAACTTGATTTCTCAAAAGTTGTAGAATAATTATATACTTGGCCGAAAAATTTTATAGAAATCAATACGTTATGTTTTAAATTAACGTTTTAATATAACATTAACTAATTTAGCATAACGTTAACTTTTTTGCGAAATTAAAAATTATCTTTCTTTACAATTTGAATCTCTTTTAATTTTAAATTAAGTTCAAATTATTATTATTGAAAATGTTATAGTTATTTATGAGCATTATTTAAGAAAGAAATAAAACAAATAATACATTTTATACAAAACAAATCTACTCGCCTGACTTACATCATTCGAAACTGAAGGTTCATTTACATCCCAGTTAGCATAGTCTAATGCTGTATCATCCACCCACTGAAATAAGCTACCTCTATATAAATTTTCCAGGCCAATCCATGCGTCGTCATCGATTTCGAGTATTAGATCGGTCAGAAAATCTAAATGAAACAAAATTCTTATCTGTAATTTATGCATTGCAGCATTGAGAATATTATATATATATTAAAGAACATTTACAAAAATGATTCAAATTTTATAGATTATTTATAAGACAGCGGGTGAGCAATTAAAAAACAATTTGGATTGTCATGAGTATAGTTCGGATAACCGACACTCCACAGAACAAACATAAGAAATTTGACACTGTGTGCATAACATTTCTGAATATCCTATCGCCATCTATTGGCGCTGCAATAGAATAGATGAATAGACAAAGCAGGAAAACAATGTGTTAACCGGAAAGAAAAAAACAACAGTAGACTTCTCTGGAAGACCAGTTAAAGAAAGAAAATTGAAAAATAAATAAAGAAAATTAAAATGAAATCTACGATCGCAAATTTCAAGTTATCATGTGAGAACATTATTATTTTTTAAGTCATTATTTGTCTTAACTAATTTAAGTCATTAACCAGTTTAAACCGGTATCAAACAATCACGAGACTTCTCTATCAGTCTCTCTCACTCTCTCTCTCTCTCTATATATATATACTAGCCGCCTTTGGCGACCAGCCGGTTCGCCAGTATTACCGCTCGCTACAATTTTCAATTAAATATTTTAAGTAACTGCCTCTTAATAGATTCTCAAACAAAACATTTTTAATCTTCAAATTTTGATAGTCATACCAAACTTATACTTTTGTTTAGATCGTTTCGTTCAATTTACTCTATATATTTTGCTAATTTGTTGCAATTTCCGGTAAAACGTCAACTTTAATTTAAAGTGAAAATGATGAAATTGCAATTAATATAAAGATATTTTTTAATAAAACCAAGCGTTTTATTTTATTTATCATCTTTATTGCTATTTATTTATTACTATTATTATTGAATATGAGTATTGCAAACAGAATATCTCGGTATTTAAGTCTTATGTGAACTACAAAATATTTTTGATAGTTTATGTAATATCTCAAAGAATAATTCAACAAAAATTTCTCAGATTTAGCATAAAATTCAGTTTTTAGTTTTGCTTTCAAAAGGATTGAAATGAAATCAATAATTATATTTTGTTCCGTATTATAAATATATTTCAAAAATTATGAAATCTAAATTTAATGCAGTAAGGTATCATATTCTGAGAAATATTCTAGACACGCCAAATTTTAAATAAATGAATGAATGTTTCTATTTTCCACAATCAACTAAGACTTATTTATGAAGTTTTGAATGTTAAAAATTTAGAAAAACTCAACATTTTCATAATCTTAGGCCAATTAATCTCGAGAAACCTGCGCGCTGATTGGCGTATTTTCTTTGAAACGATCGATGGAAAATCTAAAATTATCCTTTTTTTTATTGAATAGTGATATTAAAATTTTCATAAATCAGTCAGTTTAAGTGATCGATTTAGTTGATTGGAAATTAACTCTTTTTATTTAAAATATTAGTGTTTCAAGAACATTTTGTTATTCGTGATTTCCACAGCAGAAGCTTTATGTAAAATCAAAAATTCGTTATTTATTAGAGCATTTATTGAATTAAGTAAAATATAATCATTTTCTATTTAAACCATTTTAGTATATCTGTTGTGTTCGTGCGTCAACAAAAATAGAATGCAGACAAACTTATTATGAAACTAAATCTTATTACATTATAGATAATATTATCAAATTTACATCAACTTATTTTCATTCAAAATTCTAGCATCGTTTTTAAACAACAAATTAAAAGTTCCAAAAATATCGCTGTTGCCAATCTGAATTTCACAACTATTTACAAAATAAAATTTATAATTATTAAAACAATCGTTTGCTACTTTTAAATAAAATATTTACGATTTATGTCCCAACAGATCTGTGTCTTACTAATGGTTTACAAATTAGCTGTGTGGCATTGATTTGAATGGATATCCTGTTCATATTAAACAAAACTTGCCTTAAAATAAAACTGATTTATTGGATTAATAATATAGAGAGTGTAAAAGATCATAAAATAATTTTTCTTGAATTTATTTTTTTAGAAAAAAATAGTACTTCTTATTTGTTTCATTTCCTACAGACGATTTCATTTCCAAAAAGATTTAATTTATTTTTAATTGGAGCTTTAATCAATGTGATGGCAACACTTTGAAAAAAGCTATTTTTTTCCCAGGAATGTGAAACGTTTATTTTTATTTTGTACGAAAGAAATTGTTGAAAAATAGAGTTAAAATATTTATTTAAAAATTCATTAAAAACAGAAATTTAATTTTGATGTTAAAGCATTGGTAGCATTTAAAAGATGAATTTTTGATCTTTAACTTGATGTAAAAATCTTTTTTGTGCGGTAATATTTTCGGAAGTTATAGCAGAAACACGCCAAAATTTAGCTTAATTTTTAAATTAATACAATTCTAATTAAAAATTCGAAAAAATAACCCCCAGGTGCACATTCCCGGCCTCCAAGGTATACACGTGCCAAATTTGGTAGCTGTAGGTTGAATGGTCTGGCCTGTAGAGCGCCAACACACACACACACACACAAACACACACACACACACACATTGAGCTTTATTATAAGTATAGATAAAATGATAATTTTTTTTAAACTTTCACTTTCAATTTTTCTAGCTGGCAAACAAAGTTTTGGAACTCGACAGATTTTGAGATGAAAAAACAGCTATGATGTTATAGTTCTACGTTAACCTTTTAAAAACATATCTGCTGTCAAAGAAGCATACATAATAATAAAGCAACACTGGAAAAAGCAGGTCAATCTTTTAAAAACTAATTTTTCCATCATATACGACGAAACTGCGATATGAGCGTCATGATGTGCAATTATAGAAGGTGGGACTCTCCTATAATTTCTTACTTTGCTGGTCTTCGTTGTGTATAGATGCTAAAGTGGCGTTTACTTTTTCGCATTCCTTTTGTGAGGTGGTCCAGGACTGTTTCTGAGTCCATTTCTTTCCAAAAACCTTGTAGCACTTATTGCCTAAAACAAAACGTGAAATAGTAAAATATTACGTACATTGATGGAAAAGAAATAGAAATTTGAAATTTGCTCGCTAGTATTAGTCTATGAATCAAGCATTTTAATTTTCTTATATTCAAAACTGAAGTAGGAATAATTTTTTTATACTAAACGAATGATATGATTCAATGCAATCAAAAGATAATAATAAGCAAATCAATGAATAATGTTTATGTTTGCACTTATTGAAATTAAACAAATTTATGCTTTTTTTCTATCTTTGTTACTATTTGAAGTGATATCTTTCACTGAATAAGTTGAAAAACAAAACTTTAAAACAGGATTAAACGCATTTTGATACTTAGAATGCAATTGATTTTCGCGCAAGTACTCTTAAATTTCTATTTAATTACAAACTTTGTAAATTGCAAGTCAGTAAGCGAATTCATGCAAGTCATTGTTTAAGCATGGAAGAGACACTATAAATGTTCTCAAAATGATAGATAAATTTCTTTTTAATTAGCATTTATATTATTAATATAAGAAATAAATACAAATATGCCTAGTAAGCGTCAATTTAATTATGAATTATTTTTAGAATTTAAAGTTAGTTGCTTTATTGATTTAAAAACGCTTTATGGCTATTTGCTGACTTCTGAACAAATAATTTATAGATTATTCGTGTAAATACAATTTTTTAAAAATTATTCTTAAAATTATATATCTTTTTATTTTACTAGAAATCATTTTTTTTTTTTACAAATTTGGTATTACATAACAAACACCATGTATGAAATAAATATTAAACGAAATTAATTGATTAACTGAAAATTGAGTTACCAAAATATTAAAATAACATATTTTTATCGAGAAAAAACAAATGTGTAAAATTTCAAGCTTGAGCCTCTTAACAAACTAGTGAAAAAATTGTAAAATTCTATTTTAATAAATGTGAAAAAGCTAAGCTAAATAAAGATGTGTAAAAATGGAACTATATGATGTAGTATTTTATAAAATACTAAGAAATTACATATGTTAATATAATTATAATTACATAATTATATTAACATATAATTATAATTACATATGTTTACATATGTGCAGCTGAAATATGTTATGACTAATTTATTTTATGATGATTTTATTTAGCCTACCGCTTACAGAATTTCGTATTTACAACGAAACATATCGTGCCTTAGGCGATTCAATACAATTAATTGAATAATACAATTAATTGAAATCAATTTAAATGATTAAAAACAAATATAATACATACGAAGATTAGTAATATTATCTAAACTTTTGGTATAACTATTCTTTCACTGAGCACGCTGAATTCTGTCCTCTGTTATTTTATTGCTGTATTGTGGTAATAATATGAAAGTTTAATCGAAATCCCGCCATTTTTTGTCTCTCTGTTGCAGATAGATCATAGCCGTTCCTTTAGAAGTTTCTACCAAAGGGAAACAATAGTCAGAAATTCATCGTTGACTTGTTGCAATAGTGTATTTCGCTTATTCGCTAGAACCATATCTCGAGATTGCTGAATGTTATCTGTAATAGAAGTCGATGGTTGTTTTGCACATTTACCATGCCTTACATTTGTTTCGACCACTTTAAAGCTTTTCGATCCACAAAACACAGTTCTACGTGACAGTGCCCTTCTCCCTTTAATGCGATAATAGTCCAAGATGAATTTCTGAACCTGTGGTATTTTATGATTAGAGGAATTAATTCTTTGCTCGTTGGTCCATTCTGGTGCAAACTTTTAATGGAACGATTTATTTCAAAGAGACAAAAAATAAAAAAAATAAAGGAATTTGGATTAAATTTTCATATTAATTAAAAAAGTATAATAATCATTTAATAGATAGAAGTCAACACGCACAACATCAAAAAAGGTTTGATGTAAGTGTAGATAATTTTTGATTCACCTGCATAGAATGTGTTCTGCCTAACAATTAACATCTGGACGTGAGATGGAAACGGAAACCTTTCCTAAAGCGCTCTTAGTAAACATTATTTGCTTATCAAATGAATTACTTCAGAAAAATTTATAGAATTGTGTTCGAAGATTTTTTTAACTATCATTATATAGTATCTCAAACTTTAGAGTGTTTGTTTATCACTCTATATGGTTAAATTTAAACTGATATAATAACAAAATGATTTTTCCACTCACTGGTAAACACCAGTAATTTCTTTTCAGGAAATCGTTTTATTATTCATTAAAGTGTTCACATAAAATTTTGAGATATTCTTAAATTTAAAAAGAATGGATTTTTATTCTAACAAACCTAATGGATACCACCCATGTTCGCAGTTTCCAGGAAGAATTACTGCAGGTTCTTGAGTAGGGAAATCGTAGCTAGCATTAATTCCTCTTTTGCAAATAACTCCTTGTAATTTATTGCAGTGAGTAGTTTTCCAGTAACCTAGAAGATTCAATTAACATATATATTCAAAGCAACAGGAGAGATTATATATAAGTATCCATGATAAGAATATGAATCTAATTTTATTCATATAGCTGAAAATATCCGGAATTCATTATAATTTTATTATACTGTCTGGCTTTAAGCAAAACCAGATTGTTTAAGGGATGAACTTTATAATTCAAAGCCACGTTAGATGAAGAGAAAATATTTAAGCTGACTTACTTCTCTATAAGCTTTCTCATCTCACTAGTTGGAGGACATTTAATTCACAATGTCAGCTTTAGTAGAAAACACGTTTATTCACATGACAGATCTTTAGTGAAGTTTAGTTTTGGATCTAAAACCCTCAGGCCTTCAAGTCAAGAAGTTATTACTTTACCAAGGCAGCCAGGAAAACTTTGAATAACTGAAGGAAGCTATACAATGTGTCTTGCAGAAAGTATTGACAAGTAATAAATTCTGCTGAAAAAATCATAGATGGCTATTTGTAAATTTCAGTTTTATTAAGGATAGCAAAAGCCTTTTTTGAAAGTTTGTAAAGTCACGAGGATAACCATTGCTGACTTTGCATGTATTGAAATGATTGATAGTAGTATTCTTGCTCAGAAATAAATACTATTTATTCTGTTATGAAATCTGTTAAGAGCCTTTCAAATCATGCTAGATGCAAATATTTTTTTAAGTTAAACGATCATTTTAAAGATGCCACAAGCAATAAAAATCCTAATACGTTTTGCCCTGGCCAGGCAAACGTCAGCATATCGAAATACCTACTTTGTATGATTGCAGTAGAAAATTATTTAAATTATTAATTGATACTGGAAAAGTGGGAATCTTGTTAAGACTTTTAGATACAAAACTTGATGTAATCCTTTATCTATGTCGCTGACCTTTAATTTCAAATAATGTATAATTCTATCAATATAAATTTTTAAAGGAATTAAGTTGATACTCTAAAAAAATTAGCAATTCTCTAAATAAAATGCTGCCTTCAATATTGAATAATAAGAAAAAGTAATTTTATAATAATAAGATTGGGTTAAAAAATTAATTTAATTTAAATGAACAGCAATTGATATTTTAAAAACTTTCTTATTTGCAGCTTAAATCAATTTTATGTTGTGAGATTTTTTATTGGTTCATATAATTAGTATATAATCTGAATCATCGCAATTATACTTTACTTTAAAAAAAATTAATTTAACACAAAAAACTTCAGTTAAACAGTTTCTACAATAGATGGCAGCATAAACCAAATAAGAAAGAACACTTTTTTTAATAGAAAATGCAAAAGTTTAAAGACGCGTTGGAAGGCGGTTATAAGGAGATTGTGGTGAATAGCATATAAGCCAGTTAACAACTCTTCTGCGGACGATGGTTTTAGTAAAATTGTTAAGTTACTGAACTGCTAACCAAAAGGTCCCAGGTTCTATCCTTGCTCATCCCGTACCGCCTCACGATCATTCCTACTGGTTTAATGTTTTTTGGAAGAATATTTTATTTATCTGTATAGAAGGCCTATACCCTCCTTGGTTGTTTATTTCCTGAATCGTTTTTTTTTCTTTATTTAAAAAAAATCATCTTAAATTTGTGAACTTATATTATAGCTTAAATTTAATCAGAGATAATACAAAATTTCAATAATCAATTGAGGTTCCGTGCTTCTATATCCATTTATATTAGTATATTTTTGACTTTTTCTTTGATTTAGATTGGTTTTGTTCTTTCTTTAAATGAAACATATCAACAAAACTCTTTTTTCCTACTATTTCTACGAGATAAAAATAACAACAAAAAATTGTCTTAACACTATGGAAAACAAAATATTTACGTAAAATAAGGCTTTTCAGCTAAAAATGGTATCATGAAAGTGAATACACTTTTTTCATTACCTCTTAATGGATCAAAGGAAACACATGTATTCATACTCTCCGTTTCGTTTGGACCGGAATCATTGACCCAGTACAAGAAATCCAAAGGGGTTCCATCTGACCATGTGAAAGATGATCCTAAGCCTTTAGAAGCCAAACCAATCCAATAGTCTGAACTTGAAACTATATTACTCTAAGAAGAAAAATGAGATCATACATTTTTGTAAAAGTACAGATCTTCAGTAAAATCATTCATTACAATAATCGGTAAAATAATTTATAGCTTTACGATCATTAGAAAAAGCAAGCAGGTAAGTGTAGCAGTAAGCATTGCTACACAATTCTGCTTTAAGCAAGAACTTGAGTGCTTGACGGCATAATTACATGGTTGTTAGATACTGAAAAAATAGTACATGATGAATCAAGGGGAAAAAATAGACCCCACAGATGTTAAATTACAAAATATATTACTCATATATCTTTATGATAAAAAACTATTACAATACTTTTGAACAAAAATGCGCTTTTTCAATATGCATTAAAAATAATATTTTCCTTGTCATCGAAAATTAATATTTATTCAGTTCTTTTTTTCGGATAAGTCCTTGCTCTTTCGAATTTTCACTGATATCACCTTGCTCTAACTTTTTCTTTATCTATAGAAAAAGACTGATTTATTTCTTGGTTTTAAATTAGAAATTTATAAATTTTGTGAAATGGTACTATGGTTATATTTTATAGAAGATGATGAGAATAGAGTTTTAGCATTTACAAATAAACAATTACAAATTTAATAATAAAATTTTAATAAATTTATTTTTAATAATAATTTTATTTATTATTAAAAATAATTTAATAATAAATTTAATAATAAATTAAATTTAATTTACAATACAAACAATTACAAACTTACAAATTTACAAATAAACATTTACAAATTTCCTTAATACATCAGTATAAGTTTTATTCAAATCGAATTTATTCTGAGAAAACTTTTAACAAGAGTTTATTGCTTTTGTTCGATTGTAGAAAAACCTTTTTTTTTTTAAACCATGAAATTCATTAAAACTGAATCTAGAATTTCATTACCAAGATTCAGAGAATAAAAATTTTTTTAAACAAATCGTTTTTCATGGTATATATATGACTCGTATCTAAATTATACTATTTTAGATGCATAAAATATGATTAACATTTGGTTAAAGCTTATATTCACCAAGAAGCATTCCATGTATAAGCGGATTTTTTTTTCTCAGAATCTTATAACAATAAAATTTCATAAAAAGCACTAGCCATGTAAAAAAACGATGTATTACAAACCCATTTTAAATCGTCACGGATTCAATGTTTTCAAAAAGAAGAAACAGTTATTTTAATTTTTTCGTACCGGATATTGAAATAAGGCAAAGTAGGTTCATCAGCTTTAAAGAATGTTTTGCATAATAGTATTATTTTAATACTATTTTCTACATATCCAGTGGTGAATGTTATATTTAATTTATAAAGTTGTAAAGGAATAAGCTTCTTTCTCAAGGATTTTATTTTATGTGTAATCTACATCTAACATATTAATGGGATATGCGTAATTTTTTTAAAAAAATTATCACTGGGTACATTTTAGCTGCTGATTCAACTTGCTGGATAGCCTAATAAATTCATGCTTAATTTGAACAATTATGGCATGAAAATTGATGATCTGTGTCTATTTTTTACAGTTCAAAATATTGAATTCAACAATCGCATCTACAGAGCTAAAACTTAACCTTGGCGAAATTCTGATGAAAATGTAGATTTTGAAAAGAATTAGAGCATTGAGGATATTTGTCCGATTTTTCTGAAATAACCTGGAATCTGCAGGTTATTTCAGAATAATGTGCAGACCTTATAACCTTTTATACATAAAGAGATAAGGGCAGTCACTGAAAGAGCATGCTATAAATATAAAATCTTTAGCGACTTTTGCTATTCAACATATCGGGTTATTCATAAGTGTTTAATCAAAAGTAGTCCGTAGTTTTGAATAGTTTATAGAATTAGGCATCCTGATACTAATTATTCTGAATTATAATAATTTATAATTTTATAATTAATAATTTATTCTTTTGATTTTGATGCAATACTTCGAAATAAGCAAGTATGAGGGCTAATTTACAGTTGCTAGTTAGGCAGATTCAGTATTACATACTTGAAATGGAAGAACACAATTTAGCTTAATAAATTGTTACTAATAAAACATCTAATCTACTCAATTCATAGATGTTTTATTAGTGACATCTTGATACTTTATTTTATCTGGATAAACTATTCCATTCAATACTTTCTATAAATTCGGCGTTGAAAATTGTATACAAATGAAATGTTTGTTTTAATTTAATGTAACTGTATACTCACTGCAAAAAGTATGAAGTCAGTTTCGTCGAAGGAATGTATGGATGCTAAATGAGCCTCGTTATCTTTGCAGAAATTATGAGCTAAATCCCAACTGTACTTTGCTTCGTCATGAATTAAATAGCAGTAGTTTTTGTACGAATACCATCGATGGCGGTAGAAAGGCGAACTAGAAAAGTTGCACTGGGTTTCTAGCAAGAAAGCACAGTAAAAGTATTAATTGCAGTTTATCTTAAAAAGATAAATAGATAACATAAAATGTATTTTTTCCCCATTACAGCAGTGCGATGTGTCCTTACTTTAGTCACTGTGTAAAGAATTGTTTAAAAATGTGAAGCAAATTATAAAACAATTCAAACCGGTTTTTTAACAATTTGCATTTTTTATAATAAAATATTTTAAAATAAAATAATTAAAATAAGAACAAAGTTCCCCCCCCCCCAAGTAAAAAAATTTTGAAACACGTTTACGTTGTAGTCAAGCATAACAATAAAGCTTATCAAATTAATAATCGTTTTAAATTGTTTATTCATCGATATAAACCTTTTTCACTGTTAAAACTATTGTTAATAGAATCTTTAAACTCAGTGGATAATTTATGACACAATTTAAGACTCCATATTTAAAAAAAACTACTAAACTAAAAGTTGCTGTAAAAGATTATTTTAAATAGGATACAGTGCAAATTGTTCCATATTTTTATATAAACGTTTTCTTATTAATTACTTAACAGGTTGAAATTTAAAACTTTTTTCTTTATTGACTGTGAAGTCATATTTTAAAAATTATGCTTTTTATTTAAAGATTATTATTTTCCGAAATCAAATTTAAAAAAAACCTGGCAAATAAATGCTTTTTAATCACATATTCATATGAATAAAAAAAACTTCATTAGATAGATTTTGTTCATACATGCATTTATATAATGTCGTGGAATTACAAATCAAGTTTGTTTTCCAAAAGGAAGAGAAGAAATTTCTTATCTCCTAAACTATTAGCAAATATTTTATGCTAGATATATATCATATAATTCGTGATAAAGTAACGTATGTTTTATGATTCTCCTATACCTAATGCATTAACGTAATAGAATTGGGATATTCTTTAGGCATCTTAGCATGCAATTACAAATTGTAAATTCAAAGACATCACCTCACGACTGCAACAGTGAATCTAAAGAAATTAATACATAAAAAAAATGATCTTTTTACAGACATTTTATGATTATTTATGTTCATGTTTTCAATAACATTTCAGTATATACTTTATAATATTATATAAAATAAAATGCATTTTATGCTATAAATATCGCAAAGCTCTGAACTGCAAAATTTAAAATACTGAAACCATATAAAAATACTGAATGAGATATTTATTATTTATTTCAATTTAATTTTATAAATAACCATGATTTCAAAATCAGTTTTTACAAAAAATTACGTGAATTCATACTTACTAGGAAACGTTGTATCTGGAAGTATAGGATTTCTAACTGAAATAAGAATTAAAAATTAGATATTTTTATTGATAATTGTTAATTAATCAAAAATATTCCTGGAAAGAAGTTCCTTATATATCATAGAAAGTATTTTATTAAAAAAGAAGCTACTGTTTTAAAAATGTTGAAAAAAAAATAACTCTCGATATTTATGAAAAAGGTTTAAACAAATTTATTTAAAAAGAATTTCCGGTAAACAAGAATGGCAAATTAATTAAGAATTACTCCAAGATTATATGTAGAACATAAAAAATTAAAGAGGCAATCGAAAGCATGGTATAAATAAGAATATAATATTTCTCGATGTGCAGGATTCATTTATTTTCATTAAATTAATGATTTAAATTGTCTAAATTCCTTTGCAAAGTACAGCATCAGTGTAACATCTTAAATAACGTTGAGATAAACAAATACGTCAAAACAAAGTTAAATTAGCATTTAAAATAATTGATTAAAATATTCTGAATTCACATTTTGAGATTTAGCAGATTTTTTACAGTTGGGTGCCCCTCTACGTGGTTGAAAGATACATTTTATATTAGAAGTTTTGCATCTTAACTACAAGAATGTAGATTTTATGACTGTTACAGATCTTTATGTTATTCCACCTGAATTATTTTGATAATATGTTATAATTTCTGTTTTAATATTGAGTGATATATAAAAGTTTAGATGAATGACAAATTGTTTCCATCCTGTTTATATAAGTGGAAGGATATAATATCTGAGGGAATCGCTTACTATTAGTTATCGATTTTAATATCATTAAAGAGGCTGATTCACCTATTTATTTATTTTGCTTATTAAAATAATACAGAATGTACATAATTAAGAGGAATCACAGTAATAAATCTTGTAACTTATTCATTAGTAGCGTTTAGGTGCGTGCGACAATTTCTTTGCTTGAGGTTTTATTAAAGTGAGTGTGTCAGTAAAATTTTAGAATATTTGAAAGAATGAGAGTGATCAATTTAATGTTATTAAACTGCAAGAGACTCTAAAGTATGGATGGTACCACATATATAGTAAATATGAAGTACTGAATAGTTATTTATGGTTCAATTCCTATTTGGCATTACGTTTAGTTATTCTTGCACTAGACATCCTTTATAAAACTTATATAGGAAAATATTTAAGTTAATTTGTAAAATAACACACAAACCAATATTTTAAAGGGAATAGACATTTATAACATAAAATATCCAGAAGAAACTTTTTCAAATTTTAAAACAAAAATTCTTGCATATTTATTTCAAAATCTAAAACCAACATTTTAATAAAAATAAGAACATTAAAAAAAAATGAAACGAAACGATAACAAAGCGACATGAAATTGGACAATAACATCTAGTTAATTTGAAAAGCTGTGTTGGGCAGTAATAATGTCATTTTTACCTTTCGGAGCCTTGCAGATGAACCATCTTCTGACGCCGCAGTAGTCAAGCTCCCATCTAGCATTACCGGCTGCATGAGAGGCACAGTACTTGGATCTGCTTCTGAGGTTTGGTTCAGCGTAATCCCAATTGGTGTAATTGAGCTCGCTTCCATCAACCCAACGAAAAGCTACAGAACGTACAGGAAGAGTACTGTTGTAATTGACAAATGACGTTATGCGATGGTCCAGAGGTACATTTAGTTAAATATTCCAAAAAATATCATTCATGTAGAAGGGCTTTTTAAGAAAAACTCCGATGGGCCATAAAAAAAGACAAAATGAATTTATTAACATAACATATATGATTATTCTTCGACGTAATCTCTGCAAAAATATCGGTATTTGTCATAGCAGTAGACCAGGATTTCTATCCAAGCTTAGCAAAACGTTGTTGTTACTGGTCTGAGATGGACCTTAACCCTTATTTGAAGCTCCTCATTAGTTTGAAAGTTCATTGAATTTTCTTTTAAATAATGTCAATGAATTGTTTGAAAAATGTACGAAAATAGTTATATTTTTTTAAACAATTGTATAAAAGATATTTAAAATAAAAACCCATCTAGGAAACCGAAATATACCAGTTAAGCGACAAAAACTTTTTTAAAAATTAGAAAAAGGATTTTTTTTTTGACTAAAAAGAAGTATAAAGTAAAAATCTCCTAGTTTAAAGGTTTATCAAATGATTTGATTAAAATTTTCTTGATAGGTTAAGAAATATATTATCTAATTCCTGAATTAAAAAAAATAATTTGTATTTCTATCCATTTTTTAAATATTGTGGTTCGATTAAATATTTCTAAATGATTCTGATTTATTCTCTAGTTCAGGAACTGCAAAACATATTGAGAAATTATTATACCATATTTGAACGAAAATCATGCATTAGATTTTAATTGATGAGGTTTGGTAAAAAAAATAATTCTATCAAAGATTAGAATTTGAGAAATTGCATTGTAAAATTGCATTAAGACGTATGTAAATACAAATATAAAAATCAATGTAACACTAAAAAAATTAGACTTAAAAATAAAATTCCAAAGGTTTCATAGAGACACCTCCCTCACTATATCCCTTCATCGACAACGCGGCCTTGAACGAACTGATTTTCATCTCTTCTCTGAATTAGCCTTGAGGCCAAAGCTACTAGGCTTATGAAACGCTTCAAAAGAACATTAAGGCACATATCACATCCTTGGTGGCAACGTTCATTAAAAAGAGAATCGCAAACCTGGTCCACCAATATGAAAAATGAATGAATTTTTATGGCGGTTATATCGGAAAATAACCATGTTTATATATAACTTTTGACAATAAATTCATTCTATTCGGTAGAATTGTCTTTTTTTCTTTACTGTCTATCGAAGCTCAAACGAAATATATCTCTCGTATATTTTAAAACTATATATTTAAAGCACCATTTATTTCCAGACCCTAAATTTTATACAATGAAGTTGCGTATTTATTTGTCGCTGACTGCTGACGAAATTGAAAAGATTATCCATAAAATGAACAGATATCGCTGCATGCAATAACGAAATGTCCATTTGTAGCTTTTTGAAGCCTTTTGTCTGTCCTTTTACAGAAGATGTAGTGATGAGTGATTATTCTTTGCGTATTTTATAACTATACAGTGATTTATTGAAATAATAGTGAAGAAGTTATAAGGAACACTGTGAATGATAAGTGAGATAAGGCATAAATATCATTCCAAAATATAAAGAGATTAGAAATAGACCTGAGATCGAGAGCTGCCGTCTGGAGAAGACGAGGAAATCAGTTACAATTTCAAATTAATGATAATTTAAGTAGATTGCTCAGGCCAAATATCTATAATTGGAAATGTTTATAAAAATATTAATAATATTAAAAGGTAGTATAAGATTGCGTTGTCTGTCAGTGACATATACAATGTGAAGGGGAGTAAAGCATTCTTCATTTATGAATGCTTTAAATGATTTGAAAAAATGAATTAATGAAAATGTATGGTTTAATAAATTAAGTCTAATTGACATTTATAAAATTCGTGTTATTTATTAAAAATACCCCCACCCCTAAAAAAAATCATTATGTTTTTTTTTAATGTTGATATAAAATGTAAGAAATTGGAAAAGTAAGAAAATGTATTTTTTTAGAACGAAATCTCTATCCATTTAGCCTATGTTATTATAAACTGGAAATTATATAGCCATATTTCAAGTCATTTCCGTCAAATTTGCTTAATAATTTCTTGCACAACCAGTGGTTTTTGGACTCTAAAGCCATGTTATAGTATGGACAGTATGCTATATTAGTTTCTTTTTTCTTTTGATTCTCGAGCCATATTGGAAAAGAACGTTATAGAAACCCTGAATTATGCATAGTTTACCTATATATCATTACAGATATTTATATATCTTTATTCAATATCCTGATATTCATATCAACCATTTTAATTTTTAACGTACTTTTATTTAATTTATTTCTTGCTCGTAAAAATAAAATTTTGCAATTATTTAAAATGATTTTTTTTGTCTTGGAGTTTTCAAAATTTGTACATTTGCATGTTCTCGAAGACAATAAAGTATTCAATACTAGTAGTTGGTTCGCCGTGAATATTGGTTGCATTTGTTTTTAGATAAATCATTTTGATATAATTCCATATCTATGATTCTACCAAATTGTTTGACATTAAAACTGTATTATTTTAATTGTTAAAATGAGACTGTACTTCTTACTCTTTGTATTTTGTACATGAACCTTTCTAATGGAGACAATCACATAACATAATAATACTGTTAAAAACATTAATATTCGGTTCATCTATCTTCTATCTTCGGTATTTAATTTCACATTTTTTTTATCTTGTAAACTATGCAGGCGTTAAACAGAATCCTTCTTTAGCTTTCAACAATGGAGAAAAATTAGCGTGATAAAATATTTAATGAAACAAATGATTTGAATGAATGAATGTAAAAATGATTTGAATTTCAGAGCAACAATGTAATCTACGTTAGCAATCAGGAAAAATATATATAAAAAAATTGACAAAATTTAGTAAAAATAATAATATAATAATATAGACTGTTAGAACGTAATTATTAAATTGTTAGCCGCACGGCTATTAAATTATTATTAAAAAGAAAATTTTAAGAATTCTGAAACGGTGCAAAATTAATTTTTGTGCAATGGTGTTTTTGGAAGTTATTGCGGAAAAACACCAATACTCAGTTTAGCTTTTATTTAATTAAAATTTAAAAAAAATCACTCGGTCTAAGTTACTCTAAATAAATGTCTAAGTTTATATATGTGCCAAATTTGATAATTATATGTCAAAAGATCTGCCCTGTGCAACACACACACACACGTCAGAACTTGATTATCAGTTAATCGAATAATTGAAAAAGAATTCACGTTTGCATAATATTCATAAAATGAATTATAAAATTAGAGAATAAATAATTGAAAATATTTTAAGTTCACTAAAAAAAGTGAATACATAAAAAAATATTTATAAAATTTATTAAATAATCACTTTTATGTATATGTTCGAGAAATAGAATACCATTTACAATGAAACTGCGATTCATTTTGATTAACAAAATATAATAATTGATCCAAAATTTATTTTATATCTTGTCAAAAATTTTTGAACTTCCTAGGTCATTTAAAAAAACATGATAAAACAAGTTTACAAAAATTTTAATGTATTGAAATTCCAACTTTTATTTAAGTGAACATCAAAAAAAAAAAATTTCAAAAGCAAAAGCAAAAGCAAAATTTTCAAAAGCATTTTTCAAAAGCAAAACAATTTGAAAAATATAATAAACTATGCGAAATTTCTCCTAGATTGCGTGAAGTGTAAACATCTGATTAAAAAGAATTGTTTGATTTCAAAAAGTTGAAACTAAAATTATCGCTATTGTAAAAATTACCTACTATCATCTTCTCCTCGTTTTAGACCAAACCAGAGACCTTTATAATGTCCTTTAGCTCCACTGTAAATCGAGGAAATTTGTAAGTAACTCAAAATGATATGTGATATGATATAGTCTTGGTAAGTTTAAAACAACACAATTTTACTAGAGTGTTAAAAATATTCTTTTTTTTTTTAAATCGAAAATCTAAACAAACTAAAATCACAAAAGTCCTTAAATACTTTAAAAAATTGAAATTTTAATCATAATCATAATATAATTTCAGATTTAAAAATTTGTCTTCTTATGAATATAAATGTGACTGTAGTGAATTAGGATGGGCAAGGATAGAACCTGAGACCTTGTGGCTCGCAGCCCAGTAACAAGACCACTAGACAAAAGTAATTACTCATGTTTCGTAGCTATTAACTGGCTTATAAGCTTTCACCACAGTACTCTCCCTCCAGTGAGTCGGAGGTGAGACGAACGATATGGCTGTTGAGTGGTGATGTATTAGCTGTTGAGTCTAATGCGCCTATACCCATTTAAGCATTTGAAAAGCGGCGAGCGTGTGTGGGTGAGTGGTTGCTGTTGCTGATGTTGTTGCGTAAAGTGAGTCTGACAACTTTGGTTTGCTATGGGCAGATGACGTCACAACAACTATATGAAGGTTGAAGGCTCATCGTCCGAGGTCATTAATGTAACGGATTGGGATGAGCGAGGATAGAACCTGGGAACTTGTGGTCCGCAGCCCAGAAACAAGACCACAAAAAAGTAATTACTCATGTTTCGTAGTTGTTAACTGGCTTATAAGCTTTTCACCACATGACTTGCTTCCATTTTTGCTTTAGACCTCGAACTTTCATTGTTTTCATATTAACTTCCAGATGGATTTTCCTACTCTTCCAAACATTGATAAAAAAGAAGTTTATTATTTTTTAAGAACTATTTTGAACTTACAATATATAACATATATTTTGAAATTCATTATTATTGAATTCTCTATTTAGTTTTTCTTAAATTATATACCAGATGTTGGTAGACATTTGTGAGCAGCTGGAATACAAATAACTTCGCAGAGTTATAGTATAGTTAATAGCTAGTTCTTAGCTTAGTTGTAGCTTGGCAGTTGGAATACAAATCTATCAATTAATTGACATTTAAGCTCTAAAATTATTAAACCATCTTACTGCTATTTAAAACCCATATCTGTAGAAAATTTCAGGACTCTAGCTCATGAGGAATTAAGGGAAAATCGGTTACAAAAAGTTTTATTTGGAAATTCTAAAGAAATGCACTGAAAATATTTTTTAAATACGTTTTAAATTTCATAACATAGTCAGTACATGACGCGCATTAAAAGTATCTACAAGGAAAAATTCATAGCGTTACAAAACGATGAGTTGTATAGCTTAGAAAGTAATGTTTGTCATTTTACGTTACTGTGGCGTTGGATGAATTGACTCCATTCTTTCAAAATTGATTTATTTAGTATTAAATATTCTATACGACATATAATTTACATTTGGTTCAGAAGCATAGTTTACAACTAACGAAAGAAATAGCAGAAATTACAAGTGGAATATATAATTTTTGCTAATGCTACTGAAGTTTCTGCTTTTTTTTTTTTTTAAGAACTCATAATTTTAAAAGCTAGGTTTTATGAGAAGAAGAGTCTATTTAGTATTGAGTTAAGTAGAGATTTAATATTAATTTTGTTATTAGTAAGATAATAGTTTCTATATTGAATGAAATTTTTTCCATGTAAAGTCATAATATGATGATTCTTTAATGAAGCACTAGTTTTTAAATTTTCTGCGTGTGTGCGACTACATTCTTCTTTAAAATATTTATTTAAACAAACAGTACAACAACAGCCAGAAGGCCGATTTTTCGAAAACAACTGATCAGAATGTGATTAATTTTAAAGAAAAAGCGGGTGAAGTGCTTGTTTACTTGTTTTTTCACAAAACAAGTAAATACTTTTCCGACGGTACGTCATCAGTGTTATACGCCAAGGACTTAAGCCAATATTTGACTACTATGCTTGGTTGCTATTAACACTGTGTTGTCGCATATATTTGGTTACAAAATAGCAATTGGTAAATATCGGTGCCAATTTTTTAGTTTGTCATATTAAGCAAAAATAACAGTATTGAACCGACTTTTTTTGCACGAGTTATTACTATTTAAATTATTTTTTTAAGCAACTCTCCGGGGCCTTGAATAGGAATAATGGAAGCCCATAATGCTGATGGTGAAAAAATTTCTTATTAATTCTTGCCAGTCTCACCCTAATCCAGTGTCTTCTTCTTGTGAATCTCTATAAGTAGCCAAATCTCCACCATATGCTTGACAAAACTGTCGTGCTTGGTACCAGTTAAGCCGTTCGGTTTCATATGTTGTTTCCTGCAATAATTCACAGTGTTTTACAGGTGAATTAAAACTTAAATAAAATGATTTTTTGAGCAGTTAAGTGAATCATACACTTCATTTTTTAACGATTATAACATATTTATTTCTTAAATATTATTGTTTAAAAATAATAAAAAAATAAATGTGATATTCCAGAATTCTAACTAAGATAGAGAATTTATCTTTAAAAAGAGACAATGAAAAATAATAAGATTATATCACGTTTTTTCTGATTATATAAAAACACAGGAAATCCATTTTTAATTTCCATTCTTAACATTTGTTTTCCTGAAAAAAATCCATTATTTTGTTAATTAGGTATTTAGCCAAATAGGCATCGACTTGTAAATTTATCTACTAGCTGTTTTCCGAAGAGCGGGACTTGAGGATGAATGTCAGCTATTTAGAATGCTGTTTATGTTTAGAGATAATGAGAATTGAGGGAAAATAAATGGGAAAATAATTAAAGGGCTAACCCGTTTACGAGTGGCGCCAAGTCCGGCAAGATTTGGCATCTGATCAGCATCTAATAGAGCTGATCGTAAAATGGTCTTTCTTACGGCGGAACTATTCGTGCTGGGAAGCAACATTACAGATTCGTAACAATATATAGGTTCAACTTACCCAGAAGCAGTAATTCGTGTTTCTAAATGCTTTCCAATTATAACCTATTGGGCACAGTAGAGGTGGTGACGAAGCAGAAGCTGTGGTAGGAAGAGGCGTTGATGTCATGTTTTCTGAGATCGCTTCTCTTTCACATAGAAATGAATTCACAGCGCTGCATTCGACATTTACCCATTTAAACATGGTTGGATGATCAGAATTGGATTTAATTCCTAGGCAATTGCCTAAATAAACAAAGGAAAAAAGATGGTTATTTATTACATGGTCAATAAACTGAAATATCAAAAACCTCGCTTTCCCCAGAAATAACAACTAATAGATGCTTAAATACAGTAAAAATAGAAATTACCATTTGATGTAAAATTGGTGCAAAGTGAACAATATGGATTAAATGGCTTTCCATCAAACCATTTAAATGTTCCGTTCTCACGTTCAGCTCCAACGAGGAAAGTGGTGTTTTTTCCGATGATGACAGCTTGTGCATTGGCTTCCTTACCCCTGAAAGAAAAAGTAAATGAATGGGGGAAAAAACCCGAAATAAATAAATATGAGAATAATTTGCTCTCTTGTAGGCTCTTGTTTGATTTAATGTGGTTTATTTGATCTCTTTAACTTGATTGCTACAAGTCCAAAAAAATAAAATCTCAATTTCATATCATTATTTGACAATTTTCTTGCTTCTTTTTCTCGAAGCTTACTCAACAAATGTAGGTGAGAATTTTTAAATGTTCAGAATTAAAGATTGCGTTGGATAAACAGAGAAAGTCTTTTGAATCTGGACTAAAATTCGATATTTTTATATCGTATCAAATCAAAAATGGACGCTAGTGGATTTTTGTATTATCGGCCAATCATAAAGAATTTTGGGATTTATCAACTTAGAATCTAATTATATGAGATGCAGTAGCTTATATTCAGATGCATGGTTCTCACTTAGCCAAATATTGATAAAACAACATTATAGTTTTAAGTTATTTTGGAGATTAAACAGCTTTATTTTGATGACTTTATATTTGATACAAAAAGTAAAATGAAAAGCCTTTTAACACAAGACAAAAAGCTGTTAGAAACGCAGAAGCCACACAATTCTAATTAAAAGGGATTATTGAAATAAAAAAAGGTGATTATTGTCCCAATTAGCTTATATAATGTTTCTTCTTAATATTCATTGTATATACATTTTTTTTTATTTAGTTCAGTTTAGGATGTATAAACAGCCAAATAATGTACTCGATATCTATTCATCTCACAGAAAACTCTTATGAATCCAAATTAGGAAATATGTTGAATTGAAATGAAAAGAAAATGAAATATGATTTATGTTTTTTACATTCTAAGAGCAAAATCCATAATAATGTGTAAACTTATTTGTACTGCAACTGTCTTATTTAATTTTACAGAACTACAAAATGCATTTCCATCTTAAAATAAAAATTGACTTTTAATTCATTGCTTACACATATGGATTAATTTCATTGCTTATTCAACTATGAAAACTTTAAGGATAAGTCTCTGAAATAATATAAATTTTATATTTTCAACAATTATTTCGTTTCAGCGTTTTATAATTCCACAACAATTTTACTTCGCCTGTATTTTACGATCTTGAATTATTCAGCAAGAGATTGTTTTTTTCAAATTGATGAATCAAAATCTATGAAAGTTGAAAACTTTCTTTCATATGAATACCTAGCATCAAAAAGTAAGTTTTCAACTTTCATTTGCATTAGATGAACAAAGATCTTCCTTTCCTAAGGCATTAACTCCGGCTAGAGGATACCGCAATTTCAAAATGTATTATTAAGGGAATGATTAAAACTTTTATAGACCATTGGATAAAAAAATTCTTAATTGACGAGAATTACTGTTGCATAGTAATTTAACGCTTCCTTTATGAATCCGTGAACTTCTGTGGTGTTTTAATTTTCGTTTTGAAACTTGGGATAAACATAATATTCTATTCAATCATATTATACGTAAAGGGAAATATCAACAATACAATAGGTGATCAACATGAAAGTAAGGTACATACTCCTCGTCAAGAACTGCAAGTTGGCCTTGATCAGCGTGACAAGCTGCTACAGAAACAGTGAGATTGCTTTGTTGATCTACCGCTTTGTAACATTTGGCATCTAATAACACCCAGCCCTGGAAGAAAAGATTCAGTACATATAAACTACTTCTTACTCTGCTTTTTCTTTTCAGTTAGGCACCTTGGACTATCAGTTGTTCATCCATCATATTAATAATATTAATTTTTTTTTCATGTCAACCAATTTTAATGAACTGTATCTTATCCCACTATTTGAAAATTCAATTTTTAATTATATCAGCATGTTAAATTTAGAGCATACTGAGCGGTAGATATGTTTCCGAAGTGGAGAATTTGATTGACAGATAAAATTGTGAAACCAGCTTTTGTTGCTAAAAGTTGTATCGTTTTATTTTGTGATAATAAAGGTTGCCTTGAGAGTGGGGGAAACGAAAATGATTGTTTGTGATGTATTTAGAGTCATGTGCTTTCATTTGAGATAAAAAAAAGTGTTTTACAAAAGGTTTAGTTCGTTGACTTCCTTACGAGTTTTCTTCATAGGGAATATGGAGAAAAAATTATAATATTGAGAGATATCTTTCAGATCATGGTAAGCAGATGAACATTGATGACCCAACTAGAAGTCATGAAATTTTCTTTTAAATAAAAATTACCGACTTCGATAATTTCACGGTAAAAATAATCCTTGTAATGATGAATATAATAAACCATCACGATAATTTGAACTATTTCATACATGGAATATTTATCTGGTTTTTTAGTCGTATTTATCAATTATTTTACGTACATATAAGTACATAGGTATCGAAAATTTTGAACTAAAAATTTGTATGATTAATACATACTTTACGAGTAACATATTGCGGTTAGATTTTTTTCTTGGATAAAGCATACCCAAAAAGAAACAAATTCAATGCAATGTAGAGAAACGGAAACAGAAAAATTTTGAATTCAATTCATTCTTTTGTAGATGGGTTAAAAATGGTAGATTTTTTTTAACCCCTTCACATATAGTGACGAGTTTGCATCAAATTACTGAATTTTTTAACTTTAAATCTGCAATTAAGTGAAAGCATTAAGTAATTTTAAATGCAAAACTCATTTAAAATGTTTCCATCTCACAAATGCTCTTAGATCATAATAGGAATTAAAATAATAATAAAGTCATAAATAGAACGTGCCAACCAATTAGGAAATTATATATATTCATAGGTCGAGTATTTAATATTAATTTCTTTAATATTAATTTCGAGGTGGAAAAATCGAATTAAGTTTATTTGTTACAGTTTAATATTCTATTTTTTTCAAAATTCAAACTATATCATCTGTTAGAAAAAAAACAACCCAAAAAGCATTTTGTAACGATTTTGAGTACAAGCTTTGGGTAATACATCGTTTTGCTTGATTATCAGGTTTTTGAAGTATTTATTCTTTAGCAAAGGGTTTGTTCTCCTAAATAGGAAATTTTTCTGTAAGGATAGGCAACTCAAAAGTTCGCTGATAGTAAATAGAAAGTAAATTCCTTTTTTAAAAAATATAAGTAAATATATTTTTGAAACACTTGGTATAGTTACCTCTCGCGTTAACTCACCGACAGCATCAAAACTTATACTTTTATGGTAATCTTACAGCTAGGATGTTCTTTAGTGTAGGGTTTAGTGGAATGAATTTCTTTAAATAATTTTTTTTTGTAGTTGTAACGTTCTTCTTCATGAAAACTTTTTCTCTACTTTTTACCTATAGGTATTATTTCTACGCATTTCTTATTAAAAATAGATAAAAATATCTTAAATCATTCAGGTAGCCCAATCAATTTTCTCTGTTTTATCTTACCTACCATACTTTAATCTTAGATAATTAACGTTATATGTCTCACGAAATAGAATATAAACACCTTGGGGATTATACCAATTCTAAATCTCAATGAATATTATCCCACTGTTACAGAGTTTACTAGAAGCTAAATAAAATAATCAAAACTTTATGTACCATATGCCGAATTCCATTTTGTGCACTATGCTTTGCACTTTATCACATACGATATTAATTTATAGACATTCTATGTAAACAATTCTAAAAAATAAACACTTGTTGTTTTTCCCTCTTACCTAGAATGCTAGTGGGACCTAATGATTACAGATGATAAATACCACTGGTACATATATGTGTCACCTCTCTAAATTACCCCCTCTCTCATAACATGATTATGATGAGATATGACTGGGTTCTACAGAGTCTATTTAATATATTTTTACAAAAAAAGGCTCAGATATAAAAAAGGTTCCAAAATAATAATAAACAAGTAATCTAAAGATTAATATGTTATTTTCCATTCAGTATTTTTTTTGGGTCTTTAATTTATGTCAAAATGACCAAGAAGCAAAAGAATAAAAATATACTTAGGCTTGCAAAAAAAAAAAAAAAAAATGTGATAGTTCGTAACGAAAGATAGAAAAATTAACCACAGCTTTATATAATGGAGTCACTTCTTAGCCGCTGGATATGAAAGAAATACATTTCGCTAATATTATTTTGCAAACGGTACATATCTCATGGCAAAGAAATATCCTAAGATAAATACTACATGACACGCATTCGTGTGTTTATCCAGTGATTATAATATTAATTAATGTGTTATCATATTCATAGAACAAATGCAAGAATTCACTTTGAAAATTTTAATCCATTTATTAAAATATACAGGTTTCTAGAAGAAAAAAAGAATTTTTTAAAACATGAACGCGTTTTGTTATATATATATATATATATCTCACACACACAATTCATTTATTAAGAGTCTTAAATATGACACTTAACAGTATGGCTACTAAAATAATCTTTTTACATTTTTGTGACTAAGTAAGAAGGAATACATTCCTTCGTTTTTCTTTTAGCATCTAGATGCATTAATCAAAAAATTTTATACCTCAGGACATCTATGAGTAGGATCTTCTTGTGTTTCTTCACATATGAAAAAATACATTTCATTGCAGTCTCCATATTCGAAATTCTACAAAGATATATGAAATGATTAATGGAAACACATGAACAGAGAAATCTATTTGCAGAAAAAAAAAGGTTTACGCAGCCGAAAGAAAGATACATACAAAGCCATATTGAAATAAAACATAGTTTAAACAGAAAGAAAAGAAATTTCAGACTATACATATCCTACCATTCAAACTCCAATTAATATACACAAACAGGAATCAATACATGAATATTTAAATCGTAAAAGCAAAATTGCTATATGAACAGACGATAACTGATCATAAAGCTCAAAAACTCAACCTTTCATGTTTTTATGAATGATGCGTTTCAATATTCTAAGGAAATCTTACGGACTTTTATTTATTTAGAAAGTTATTTCAAAACATCAAGCTGAATAATAAAAAAAACTATAAAAATTATCACTAATTATATGATTCGAGAATAAAAATAAATTACCTGTTGATATAGGTAAGGGCATCGTGATATAGGTACTGAAGCCAAGTCTGTTGTACGCCCACTGTCTTCTCTGATCCAATATTTTTGGGCAGGATCTAAATAAAATGAACCAATGAAGCTAAGAAAAACGTTGGACAAATAATATTTTTTTATTTCTCAGTTTCATTTTATTAAATTTAGAAACAAAGGCATAAATAAAAAAAATATCAATTTTCATTTACTATTCAGTTTTCACATTTAAACCGTAGAAGTTGGAGGGAGGCAGCAGATTATTGTTATTATTTACAGTATTTTATCTTTTTTTTAGTTATTCTTTTGGTTTCCAAATTTATTATTTCTCACTTTCTAAAAGGAGAATTCTTTATCTATAACACGTATAAAAATAAGTTCATAAATTTTAAAAAATTCGTGTAAAAATATGGTAATATGGTAATTTTTTTCATATTTAAACTTGTTTATTCAAATATTATCGATCAAAAAGTATTTTTTATCTGTATTAACAAGAGTTTGGACTGCTGGCAATAATTTATTTGATATTATCAATTTATAACTTTGTATATTTGCTCTACTATATGTTAAAGAGATTACATATACTGATTTAAGTTTATCTTATCCAGTAAGCGTTTATATTAACCAGATTAATAGAAATCATATGTAGATGGAAGGTATATTGTTCAAATCAGTTAGACGATCAAAATTGGAAATCTATTTACATCGAATATTATTATAATCGTTTAAAGAATTAATATAATATATCTACACATTTAAAATAATTAGAAAAAACAGTGCTCTAGCTCCAATCATTAGTCCGATTTCGTCAATTTTTATTTTGTGGTATAGCTCGTGAGCCTTATTTACATTACTAGTGATCGTCTGTTCCCAAGCATCCGCTATTTTTGAAAGAAATATCAAAACCATTAAAAAATGAAATCTACGATCGCAAATTTCAAGTTATCATGTGAGAACATTATTATTTTTAAGTCATTATTTGCCTTAACTAATTTAAGTCATTAATCAATTTAAACCGGTTTACGAGAGCTCCAAAACTTTTTTGCCAGTCAAGAAAAATTGAAAATGAAAATTGCTAATTATGCTTTATTCATTGCCTACGCGACTTCGAGATTCAAAACCTCCTAACCAAAACAACATCATGTTCTCACATAATAATATGTTCACACTTATTATATTTCCCAACTTCCAAGAAAAACAAAAGATATATATATATAAAGATAAAATCTCACCGACATTTCATAAAAAATATAGTCAACGGAATTAATGAATAATAAAATTAAATGGGACACAAAATGGTATTTAAAATGAGCGCAATATTACTCAGGCCACTGCAAATTCATGTGAAAAAAAGAGTCATTAAAAAGAAACATAATAAAGAGTTGAAGGTATCATACATTTAAAAGTACTAAAATGAGAGAAGATTATCAAAAATGGTCAAAGAAATTGAATAAAACCAGCAAAACCATTTTTAAAAGACATTATATAAAGGTACATGTTATGTTATTAAGCATACATATTAAACGGGCACTTATTTTACAAATTTGCCTTGATTTATAGTTAAGACTAATAAGAATGTTTATTAATTTCTTCTTAAAAATACTTTAATTTATCAACAGGGTTCGTAAATTCAATGGATATTAGTTAAAAAAACATAAATGCTCCATTTCAAGGTCATATTTTCAGCATCAAAACGAATATTGTATAATATTGCTTTCATACTATTGCATACGAAGGATAATATTGTGAAAATAATATTTACAACGTAAGAGAAAATTATAAATAACATCAATGTAATATTGTTCTTAGATGTCTAAAATCTGAAATTTTTTTGATTTCTTTTAATGAAATAAAATACATTATTACAATTTAATTAGCTTAACATAAAAAGATAGAAAAGAAACACAACGTAAAAAGATCTTACCGACGCCAATTAACATAGTCGCATTTTGGTCTAGGAAAGCTAAATCCGCTTTGAGTAACCCGCAAAATTTCCGCGCCATCCGCACGTCCGATAGTCTTGGTTCAAATTTATAGCAGCCTCCATTGTAGGAAATCCAATCTGGATTGCATCCAAAAGCTTAAAAAACACACACACAGTTTAGTAATCTGTAATTTTGTGAAAAAAAGTTTATCTAAACGATTGCATGCTTCATATATGTATACAGTCTTTTTAAGAATACAGAGATAAAACATTTGTCATGCAGGTTTAAATTTATTCATGCATTATTATACATTCATTACTCTTTGCCTTAGGTGACTATTTGATTTGTCGGGAATATTAGCTATATTTTATTTCAAATAAATCATTTAGATATAATTTCATGTCCCTGATTCTATCAAAATGATTGATATTAAAGCCGTATAATTTTAACTATTTTATTAAAATTATGTTTATCGTGTGCATGAATCTTGCTAATAGAAACAGCAGCATAATATGGTAGCATTATTAAAACGTACCTTAGCACTATCTACTTAATTTCGCTATATTGCGAGTTCATTTTTTTATTTGTCTTGTAAACTGCACAGAAAACAAATAGAATCTCCCCCTTTTTTTAGCTTTCAATAATGAAAGTTTAGTTATATTAACATCCCGTTTTAAAGCAACACTAGGACTATTTTGGGACGGGCCTTGTAATTTTGAACCACGGCCAGATAACAAGGATGGCACCTTAGCTGGCACCCCCTCTCCACACATTCACACCACACCAAGGGACAGAAAATCTTGCGATTAAATATTTAATGAAACAAAGAAAACGATTTAAATTGCAGAGCAACACATTTAACATATTGTTAGAAATTAAGCAAATTTTTTTAATTACTAACAATTAATAAAAATTCGCACTACTATTAAATTGGTATTATAAAAAAGTCATTCTTTTTTTAAATTTTAAGACGGTGTAAAATTCATTTCTGTGTAGAAATATTTTTGAAAATTATCTCAAAAAACATCAAAATTCAGCCAAAATTTTAATTGATTAAAATTCAAAAAACTCGCGAACACACAACCAACCCTTTTATAATTACTAGTTTCATTTAATTTTTCAATTTGCCTCTTAAATGTCTACAGAATCAGTGAAAAAAAAACCTTATTAAGCCAACACATTCTGCTCTCCGTTGATTTAAATCAAAGCATGATATGCAAACCTAGTATGTTCAACCATCATAGGATGCGCAGTTCCCTCATTGCAAAGAACGAAAACAGTTGAGTTATGCAGTAAACTTGGATGGATTGCTTTATTGATTTGTTCTTGGGGATTAGCGAGCATTCGCGAGTGAAATCACTTGCTCCCTAGTTATGAAGAAGCAAATAACTGACGCTTTGTTTAGAATAATTTTGGGGCATTTTGAAGGATTGAAGAAATTTTGATCAGATTTTTTTGACAATGCTTAAAACAGCATTTTCTTGAAATCATATAGAAATTAGCAAAGATAGACATTTGCTGATTTCTAGAACAATTAAATGTGTGACGTCACATACACATAAAAATTCTTGCGCATGTCATTAACAATAATCCACAAATTATCTTATTGTATCACTTCTGCAACATATACTGTCATTTGTAGTGGGAGTGGTTTAGGTATCCAGGAATAATCTTTTAAAAGTTGCCACGAACACATAAATTTATGTTTATATCCATTCATTATGGTAAATTTGAACACATCAAGCTAAGACACATCAAGCTAAAAATCTATGTTCAGAAGCTTCTTCTAGATGCAACATAAGCGAAAATTGTAGTGAATTTTAGAATTAAAATGTCATCAAGCATTTGATAGGTGTCATGCGAGGATTAAAAAAAAGCTAACTGAAAGATTAGAAAGGAATTCATAATATAAAAATTGAAATCGTTTATTAAGGCCTTTTAAAAGAAATTCTACTGTTATTCTGTATATTGCCTAATGAAACTACTGAGCTAAGAAGCATTTTTTGTTAGTATTTTTAATTTCAAACACATATTCCTAATGAACAACATGACAACTATTATGAGGATTCTGAGTAAGAACAGTTCGTTTTGTTGTATTTTTAACGATGAAAGGTAATTTAAATTTTTTCTTTTCTCGCATACGTAGCACACTGGAGGAAGTACACAGTTGCCAAAAAAATTAGAATTTGAGATTCTGATGAATCTCCACGTTTCAGATCTTCCTGAATGCGTAAACATACTTTTAAAATTATATTTGTTTGTTTGCTATTCTGCTTGTGAACATGATAATACAAAAAAAAAAAAAACATTTTAAACCGGACGAACGGAATTAAGAAATAGCATATTTACTCAAAATTTGTTGATTTTTATAGAATTTTGAAGTGCTTGTCCGGTTGTCTGAGTGCAACTGAACATGATAACTACAAAGTTTAGCCAACGAAAGTGGTCTCCCCTAAATTTTCTTGCACATTTTCTAATAAAGGTCCTTCGCTAAAATCGCGAATGCATTGCACGGAAATGGCTAACAGTCTTACGAAGAACAAAGAGTAAATCTAGCGTTTTTACTGAATCTATCATGCTAATATGTATTTTGGATGTCTTTTTTTCGACCAATTGTAAACAAAATATGACACGAAATTGGTAGTCACAAGATTGTAAACTGAATTTCATTAATTTAAATCATTGCGTTTATGAGCTATTGAGTTACAAGTTTGTGAGATTCTTGAGAAATAGATAGTCGAACCTTCGGCAGATTTGGTTCAAAATATGATAATTTATAATCAAGTTTGTTTATCTATATCTTTATGTTTTGAAGTCATAAAGTTCACATGTACTCTAAAAGAAAGAGAGCACAGCCGGGATTTCGCTCAAGATCTGATCAATTACAATTAAATTTGATTGATATACCAAATTTCATGTCCATTTCAAAGTGCTTTTGAGAGTTCGTGTTTACGTAACGTAACACGATCAAAACGCAATGTCGAAAATGTGTTTATCGAATTCAAGGAGGTATGAAGAATCAACAAAATTTCAAGAAAAGGAGAACGGGAGTGGAGAATCATCAAAATTTCATGTTCGCATTCTAGAAAGTTTACAGCTAGCTAGATAAAACATGATGACACACTAAACAGAATTAGTATCTATAATGTAAATCCAAACCAATGCCGTCAGAGGGTTGACCGTTTATCGGTCTGCACTTTTGCATGTATGTGAATGCGATAGATAGTTCAAAAACTTAATAACCTAATTAAATGAAATTTGATTTGCAGTTTTAACATCTTAAATGTATATTCGTATCAGATTTTGAACCAAATTTGTTAAAATGTTGAGCATTTGTCCGTTTATTTATATAAATTCGATAATCTAAAAACCCAATTAAATTAATTAAATGATGTGAATTGTTATGTGATCTTTTAACTACAATTGTAACTATATTTCAAATTTTGGTTTCAGTCGGTTGGAAAAAAATGAGTCCAAAATACATATTCGACTTTCTTGTACTTGTTTATTAAACATATGCCAGCGATTAATCATAAAAAAGTCGCTAAAATCCGTCGCTAGATTAAACAAAATACTAGATTCACTCTAAAGAACAATCTTTCGTAAATATTGTTCACCAGAGTCAAACAGTTAGAACACGAAGTCCCGGTTTTCTTTACAAACATTGTATTACAAAGTAATACATTGTACTACAAAGTAATACAATGGCAATCTGAACACAAGTGGAGTCCTAAGTTCATAATTTTATGCGAGAATAAATTGATAACAACTTTATTAGACAGTGCAAGAAAGAGTTTCAGCAAGACTTCTCCCGCTGGATGAGGATAGGTAATGTTAATAACGGAAATATTCTGCCTTTGCAAAAAGCTTGTACTTCCATGAAATTGGAGTGAAATTAAAGAAATAATTGAGACTAGATCTATCTAATTTATAAACACATATGTTTTTAAATGGTAATTTTGGCATTTATGTAGATTTTTTGAAGAAAAGCTGTAATTAATTTATTACAAAATTCAATATTTTGATAGTTTCTAGTTTTCTTCATCAGTCAGTAATAATTAAAGCAATGATAGAAAGTAAAATATTATTAAGATACAAAATATTACAAATTCTATTTTGCTTCTGCTAAATATAGCAAATTATATTTCATTTGCTACCACAGGGGGTTGAAATGGTTAAAATACTTTCTCAAAAGCGAAATGCAACATTCAATAATTCACATTGCGTACATTATAGAGTGAAAAAACTGGTTTCATTTCGCTTTACTAAAATGCATTTTATAATCAGTGAGAGGGTTTATTTCTCATTTTTTATTGTATATTTCCCAATACGTTTTAAGTTTAGCTTCGTGGCAGAATCAGATAGAAATATTGCATCCTTTTCCTTTCGCCTGCTAACGTCATATTGTTACAGATTTATATTTTTGCTGACAAAATTACATACCAATTTTTTTTTTCAAATTTTGAGCTATTGTGATTATAAGATAGAACAGAGATCCATATTTCCTATAGATGTAGTTCGTCCAATTCTAATTTTAAGATCATGCATTTAATTTCCTTAGTTTACTATATTTTCATTTTTTTAAATTATCAAATTTTCGGACAGGCAATGGACTTAATTCATTCCAAAAATGATTTTTTAAAGTTCTTTAAGGTCTAAAATTTTGAAATTTTTCTAAATTTTTAGCTTAATTTCTTTTAATAATACATTTCTCATTATATAATTTTTTTTGTATATTTTATATATGAAAAAGTGAACAAATGTTATGTATAAACAGGTTTAAAATTAGTTGCTGGAAAAAAAAATCGATAGATTTTTAAACATAATATTATTATTGTATAAATGTATTCGATAAACATAGACGCCAAGTCTGATTATTTATGGATCAAGTTATTTCATTGGTTATATGTTATTAATCAAACGACCAATGAATGGACAACATGATATCTACTTAATTTGAATTTTACTGTTATAAATATGTTCAAAAGTCTTTAATATTTTATTTATAAATAATTTAATTGTAGAGAACTAAATTAAAATTTTTGCAAGGCATAAAAATGTACCAACTGGAATAATTATTATTGGCTCTTCATATTTTATCATCTTTACCGGACGGGAAACCAATTACTTATATATGTCTAGCTTCTTGAATTAGGCTGAAAGAAAAGAATATTCTGTCCAAACAAAAATTCAAAACAAAGATAAATGCTGCAATTACGGTTATAATTTAACTCAAAGTCATTTAATGTATTTTAAATACTGCGATAATTTTATTTTAATGATGGATATAAATAGCTGTAATTCGTTATTATTTTTAACACAGTATCATAATTTATTGAATAACATATCTTACAATAACATACATTTTCACTACTATTCAGCTGTTAATCTAGAAATAGAATCTGTTAGAATAACTGAGTTAACTGTGATATTCAGCAGTATCAAGAATGATTGATGATTTGAATGGAACTGAAACAAGAAGGGACCGTATAACCAGACTTTCAGGGACAACATCAGATCAATGGACGGGAAATGTTTATCTATCACTATTCTAAATCATTCCTCTGAATATCATACACAGGAGAGTCTCGAAACAGGCTAGTACCGAGATGATCTTACACCCTTTACAAATCTAACAAAGCTGAGTTTTCTCCTTTTCCATGCAACAGTTTTATTAATTTTTCATCTTTTCAGAAAACAATCTACTTCAATTGATTTTGCTTCATAGATTTAGAATTTATTAATAAGTAGATTTAGTAAATGGGATGCAGTATGCTTGAAAATAATATTTTAATGAGCTATATAGATGGAAAATACAGTTAAAAAGAAATTAAATATATTATTGCATTGAAAATAATAATATAAAAAAGTTTTTGGTTTAACTATTAATTTTAATTAGACGCAGAGAGCTCAATTTTTTTTATTTGCGCAGCAAGTCCTGTTGATCCTTTAAATCTGCTCTTAAATTTTTTTTAAGGATCCACCTCTACCTGCACTCTTGGAGAAAGTAAATCTTGTCACCTTTTGAATACAACCCTATTCGGCACTATGGAAATTATCAGTGTCAGACAATAAATAATAAACGCAAAAAGAATAATTTTCAATGCACAAAAACACTGTATCCTAGATGGAACTCAATATCTTTTATGACATAATATATTCGAAATAAAAAGAGGTTGTAACAAAAAAAAAATCATCTACGCAAGCAGCATTAAATATGGACATTTAAGGCATTAAACATTTAGAATTTTAAAGCATTTTTTTTTCAAAGTTCGTAATTATAAGCTGCTTTTTGCAGATCCGTTTTCTAACTGCTGTATGATGTCATCAAGTAAAAGCATCGCATCCGTGACTTAAGACTTCATCCTCTATTTAATATTTTCAAGGTTACTAGGTTTATTTTAGCATATCTGATTTCACTCAACTGTTTTTCAAGTTCGGTAAATGAAAAAAATGACTGTATTTTTTAAGTTGATTTAAAAACAGCTGGAATGGTTTCCCCAAATCTTTCTCGTGTACTTTTTAAAAAAAAGTATTAATCTTGCACTCTTCCATAAAAATGTGGATTTTAAACAAGGTCCTAAATTTCACAATATCAGCAGAGTCCTGCATATGAGAGTGACGTGCTTTGTAATGTATTTCGGGCATTCTTTTGATCGATTGAAATCAAAATTTGTCATAAAACTACAATTATAAAAATATATCGCATACAAAATTTTGTTTATTTAAGCCATTGCTTTCTTTTTATTGCATTTACATTTATTCGAAAGAACGGACTGACAAACGGTCAATGATTCGATGGATTTGATTTAAAATTTGAAATAGACCACACTTTAGATGCTATAACTGTGTATTACATTTTTATTCATTTGGCTCTTTACATTTTCAATTATTGACTTCACATCCACTTAGAGAGACAGATTTCCTATGAATGAATTTCTTTGAAAATTGGATAAAAATTTGATAACAACAACAACAACAAAATTAATTTATTGTAAGACCATATACCAAATTTAGATAAAAAAGTTTTTTCATTTTTGCTTGAACAGACGAATAGATATAATTCCAAAAAGATGTTTTTCGAAATCAGGGAGGTTGGAAAGGAGAGATTCATCCAAATCTAAGTTCGATTAAAGAAAAAATTTTTTTTTCATGGTTTTTTTTTTGCATAGTTTGTATACCAGAAAGAATAATTTTCGTATATAAAAGCACGGAAGTATCCATAGTTGCTTAAAGGACAATATAGACACAAAAATTAATGAAAGAGGAAATACAGTATTCCCTACCACAGAGTTGAACAGGCTCACAACCCTTAGCAATATCAATTGGATGACCGACCGGATGTTACTTGCCGGTCTGACCTTGACACTCTTCCGATGTGATGCAAACATCCAACTAACGATAGTGAAACCTACAGTTTGTTATTTGTTAAGTGAATTTTGAATTATTTCTGTATTTCGAGAAATTCGTTGAATCCAAAGGCGAGAAATAAATGAAAAATATTAATAGATGATTATCAGGAACAAAAATTAATTTGAAGAACATCTCAACAAATTTTTCAGTTCGAACGGGGAATCGGAAATAGAGATTCTACAGCAGTGATGGAACATTCAATAAAATGTTAACATCAAATTTTAAATTTGGATAATTCAACTGTCTGCTGTACAAGACCTTGCTGGTGCAAACACAAATTTAGTGTTACTAGCACTATTTGCAATGACACAAGTTTTGTATGCACATTAAATATTGATACAATAATTAGATAAATTTCCAATAAAATTTTTGTATGAGAGATTATTAAGCATTCTTCAGTTGTGATTTCTTTTGAAGTTGTAAACTTTTCGTGACTTTTTTTATATCTGAGAAAAATGTTGTGCTCTTAAGTTGGAATATAAATTTAAAAAAATATTAATTGTTGATTACCAGAAAATAAATTTAAAAAATATTTCAGCAATGTGATAAAATGAAAAACATACTATAAATATATAAGTAAACATATTTTAGCAATTGCGTGACGAGAAGAAGAACCTTTTGAAAATTTTAAGACTGATTTATTCCCTCATGGGAGGCATATTATGTAAGAGAAACGGTGATAAAAATAACGTCCGTTTGGATTGGGACACATGAGCAGAAGAGACCAAAATTTTTCCTTTAGTGGTTTTTACAATGATATTTTTATAAGGATTTCTTTGACACTAGTAATCTTAGGAAAGAGAAATTTAGGTATCTTTAAAAGAATGTTGTAAGTATTAAAGTTTTTTATTCCTTCACTCAGAACGCCAGAGCCTGCTGAATTAAGCAGTATTATAGAGCGTGTGTGGAATTAAATAAAAAAATGGAATTGGATCAGGAAATAAGAGAACATTTTAGAATGAAATTAATATGGGCTAAATTAAGATAAAAATTAGGAAGTTAATTAGGATTTAAATTAGAGTAAGAGATATCATTATATATATATATATATATATTGTTTAAAATCATAGTTGGAAATAATTTTCCAAATATGACTAATAGAAGCAAGAGATTGTACGAAATAGACTGTAGAGAACAGACCAGACTGTAGAGTCTGTATATTATCGTTAAAACGTATAAATCATTATTTTATAAGCACTCAGCTAAAGTAATGGAAGACAGTTAAAGGATACAATATACTATGAGCTACATGCTTTAACTTGTTTTCAAAAAGTGAAATATTGATGAATACATAGATTATAGAAAAATAAGTAAAAAATATTCAAATCATAATTATTTCCGTAGATGACTTTCTTCATATAAATGAAAAACTCAAACATCCCAATTACTTAGTAAAGATTAAATTATTTACTTTTTTTTCACTTTACGTAAAGAGTTTATTATTCAAGCAACTTAACATTTCTTTAATATTTTGTACTTTAACAGAAATAATAATTATAAAAAGTTTTTAGAAAAATTTATTTTTCTGAGTATTAGAAAGGAAAAATATTTTTTAAATTAAAAAATCCGGAAGTCAAAAGAAAAATCATAAATGCATGTGGTGCAGATAGAAAAAATTTAAGAAAAACGGAATCGTTGGAATTGGAATCAAATTTAATATGTTTTTAATTTTTATTAGTTGAATGTTTAAAATTTTTGTTCGTTGTAGCTTTATAGTTTCATCTATTATTTTCAGTACCATTCTCTTTTACGATTTCCCCTTTGATCACCAGAATTTTGTTATGAAATTATTTCACCTTTTTAACACAATGGTAGAAGTGTTTTTAACCCCTTTTTTCTGAAAATGAAGTTGAATGCGTGCATGCTGTGCACATATCATTATAATACACTGATCGGTCTTCATTAAGTTTAAAATCTTATTCTAAAATTGATTTAAAATTTCATATTGATGAGATAATTACTTCACTTTGATAGAAGGTAAGGTATAGTGTATGATATTAATATAAGTTATAATCCTTTTATTAATACTCTAGTTTCTAACAACAAATATTCCAATTTGTAGACAATCTACAAATTTAATATTTTACAGAAATTCTAAATAATCTAGTTAGCAGTAGTAAAGTTCCTGTTCTAAGAATAGTATTTTAATTTTTATCTTTTATAATATTTTAAATTTCTTACAGTAATGAAATCATTTTTATCTAAAATATGGATGTCAAAACCTTAAAAGTGCGACACTGTTATGGAAACATTAATAAATGAATACTGATTTTAATAACTTTTATATATTTTTAACTTTCAATGTATATCCAAGAATTTACTTATCATCACTATATATATTTTTTTCCTTTATGACATTGATTGATTTCCAATAAATATATTATTTATTACTTTTTACTGTGCAAAAAATCCACGTTTAACTTAACTTTAGTTTGGTGATTCTTAATTTAAAAAAATAATCCATAGTTGTGGAAATTACAGGGATTTAAAAATTTCATATTTCTCGAATTAATTTTAAATGGTGTCACTGCTTTGAAACCACCAAAATAAATACTTTAAATGATAATTAAGAAATCTAAAATTATTGAAATATTCTATTATAATCGAAACCAATAACTGTGCAAAATTACAGAACAATAATTGAGCAAGTGGGTAAAAAATCGAATACAAAATATTATCTTTACAAATGCAAGCAAGTGATGTAACAAAAGTTTAAACATAAATAATTAAATGTAAGAAAATAGCTTTTCATCTTTCTTCATTTTAAGCTTTTAAAAGTATTGAAGGTAAATTCTATGAAATAACTTATTAAAATATACTGTTTTAGTATGCTTTACTCTATAACTCACTTCACCTGTTATTTCATGAAATAAATTATCTTTTTATAGCAAAATATATTTATAAAAATAAGCCATTATGCCCAATTATTATTATGAAAGACTATATATGCATATATATTTTACATCACTTGTTTAACAACTGGTTAGAATTCAACTTGTAACTTTTCCCAGGCTTATTATTTAATAAAATAGAAATACGCTGACAGTTATTCAAAATGCACATATTAATTAAACAATGAATTAGTTTTTAGTGAATTAATATTCGTCTTTTCCCCTCAGTTACCTCAAGGGAGATTACTCAAGAAGAAATAATTTTAACCTATTTTAAAATTAAAATTTTTATAAGTTCAATAACATCAGCTTCATTTTTGCACAAAATTTCTTTCGATTGTTATTAATTTAAAAAAAATAAATTTTAATGTTTTTAGAATTAATGTTTATTTTGAATTATTCCTTCATAATTTTTAAAAAATTTCTGTTTTATCTCAATATACATAGGCTATAAAATGGGAGTTCTTGTTATATTTTAAAGAATTTAAAATTAAAAATAATTTACTAGAAAGGATTTTAGTTACAAGCAACGCCAGGTATATCAACTAACTGATATATCATGCCGATGAATTGTCAATTATTTAGTATCGAGTCAACGGAAATAAAACGGTACTAAAATAATTTACATCCACAAAGTGGGGCATTCGTTTATATGTTACCAGAACACTAGAGGCAGACTGTAACAAAGTTATGTTAAGAGTTAAGAAGAAATTTTTATTGTGTAAAGTGTTTACCTTTGGCGGACACGACGAAAAAGAAGACGGCAAACGCAAGAAAGTGCATCTTATCCGTGATAGCTAGCTGCCCTCTGCTGCACTGCCTTCGTCCTTTGATAATGGCTAACCGTGGAATAAAGATCGGAAGTACATTTCCAGAATGTCACTTCCTTCCCGGAACCCGAAATCACATGCTTCAGACTTAGTACATTTTCAGAACACTGGTGACAGTAACAAAAGACCTGGATGCCAAATCTCTCTCTTTTAGTCAAATCTAAAATCGAAAAGTTAAGAAAATTTGTAGATTTCTGTGAGATACAGGGTTCAGCAGTTCGTATTCTAATGATTAAATATAATTTCGTCAAAATTTGTTCATAACCAACGTGGAGTATTCATAAAATGAACAGACAATAATGGAGATTTGTGGTACTTGGGTGATAAAGTTTAGAGGCGGAAGATTCATATTCTCATTTGAAAAAAAAAAAAATAGCGGAAACATAAAATTCTGATAAAAAAATGGGCATATAGAATAATCACAAACAATCTGAATTCAGTCAGATTGCTCATGTGGCTTCAGAATTAAACGGCAGCAGTGTGAATGTGTATGGCATCACACTGAAAATTGCCTTACGTTTTTTCCCCTTCTTGTGTGGTGTGAGAACAGATTTATTCCAGTAAAAGACTACATTAAAATTCGCCGTTTAGAACCTAAAAAAATTAATTGAAAATCAGTATGTAAACGCGCAACACAAAGTGGAATGAAAAAATGCTCCAAGCACTTTTGTGCACCAGAACATCTATACATAAAACTCTAAAGTACTTGGTTCAGAAATCGCTCATATTACTTACCGTTGAATGGCAATAGTCAATGTGAATAAATACGTTTTTACAGCTGCACTTATTCACGTTTCTCTAATTAGTGGATCTGCAAAGTATTGCTAAAAATATCCTAAAGAGAACTAACTCGCTATGTCTCAAAAAGCTCCATTCAATCAGAGGAAAGATGTAAAATAAATCAAGAAGTAGGAATAAAACAGAAAGTATAATCTAGCACTATGATAGGCTTAACAGTAACCAGACGTATTACGATACTACGATTTATCTATTGAAATTGATGACATATTTTTCAAAACCATTATTTCAGAAAAGTGGCTTTATTGTTATCTTTAAACTGAAAACAGAACTAGATTTCAGATTAATGTACGGCCGTCAAAATTAAATTATTTTTGGGCTATATCTCATTAAAAACCCTAAAAGCCATTAATTACTATTTCTTGAAACCCTGAAAGCCAATAGTTACTATTTCTGGTAGTCATTCAAAATGAAAGATTCTTGGCGAGTTTTTGGACGATTGACACACTTTTTACGTATTTGGTGAGAAATCGTGCATTAATCTTAAATATTACTCAAATAATTACTTTTTAAAATGATTCATTTTCCTTTCTGTACATTTATCTTAATAACATTTTTAAATGCAATATACAATCGGTAAAACTATAATAAATTGATAAGTTAAATTTTCTGGCTAATGTTGCTTGCAAAACAAGGCTTTGCTAATGATCCTTTAAATAAAGTAAAAATACAGTTTTTGGTTTATTCGTCCATAATCATGCCATTTAAACAAAATGTCAAATACGATAGTCAAGTGCATCTGTAGCTTTATTTTTAAAGTTGTAATGAAATTCAAATTCATCCATCATTATATTTAATGCATGTTTTTGACAATGTAAAAACTAAAAACAATTGTTTTTTGGGCCATTAACACAAAGTAGGATTTTATCTTTTGCTTCTATTTTGAAGTATCTATCTATCTATCTATATTATATATATATATATATATATATATATATATATATATATATATATATATATATACCTTTTTTCTGATGTATTAAATAAAAAGGTGAATTTTTTAAAAAAAATGCATTTCATATTCATGATTTAACAGTTTAAAAAGTTAACAAGTTCGTTATCAACAGCGGCTAATACATCGAAAAGAAATTAAAAATCATTTTAGTTTGAAGTAGCAACAAAACTTGTTGCTAACATAATAAATGAAATTCGTAAATGGTAAATATAATAGCTGGAGTGCTCTTATCTCACTTTTCTTACATACATACACAATGTGTCGTGTTTTATGTCAGTTATCAGCATTAATAAAAAGCGCGCTGTTAAGATTATTTTTTTATTGACTTGATTTCAATTCTGGTAAAAATTTTCACTTTTGATGTCATTGAAATACCAAATATCATTCATCTGGATTGTTCCAATTTCAAATTATCCTACTCAAATGTCTTAGAATTGAAAGATCAATAGAAAGTGATACATTTGATAGATTAGGTACAATATCTGGCACATATTCATAATTATGGTGATAAATTTTGTGCCAAATATCATCCATCTACGTTGCTGTATTTTTGAATAATTGGATTTACTTGTGGAAAAAAAAGGCAGAATTCCTACAGATGGTGAGACAGAAATTTTAGTGTGAAGATCATATATAAAATATCTTACTTCTAATAAGTTATGATTATAAGTTATCCTATTAACCGGTCGATAGATACAATTTCAGAAATGGGGGGTACATGTATCTAAAACATAGAAACTAGGGATTGCAATATCGGTATACCGAGATACCGAATATCGGTATTTTAAGCCGTTTGTACAATTTTGTAATACCGGTATTCACAATTTTAAATACAGTTTTTTCGGTATTTACTAGAATTTTTTTGAATTGTCCCCACTATATGTTCACGTGATAACACTTACATACATGTGGAAAAAAAATTGAACTAAAAAGTATCTAATAGGGGAAATCCAAGGTCAAAGGTGAATACTGGAAATGCGCTTATCGTTCCGTATCTCACTCCTTTATAATGAGATGGAATCGTCGAAATGTTGACGAACAATATGTGAATCATCCAAGGAGGAGGGTCAAAACTATCTTATTACAGGTCCGAGCAATACTACACACGCGCAGGATTCGTAGTCTGATATTCGTATCTGTGAAAACAAGATTCAACGTTGTATTTGTGAAGAAAGTGCGTAATATTTCGATATTTTTTTAAATTGGTGAGTTTGTTATTCACATTGTATTTGCATATCATACTTTAGGGTTCAAAATATTTTTCAGATTTATTATATATATATTCATAAATAATAACCCTTAATAATGAATAAGAATAACTTTAAATAGCATACAAAATCAATTTGATAATACTTCGGTTTGGTTTCATTATTTGTATGATGAAAAAAAAATATGTTGGCACAATGTAAAAAATATTCAAGAGTTATTAAAGTGAACGGAGGAAGTACAAGCGGACTCAATACACATTTAAAATCGAAACATGATACACATTTGTTAAAGGGGAAAGAATCTAATTGCGATGAAGATACAAATTTAAACACTGTTTCTATGTTCAAGCCATCAGAGATTTTAAATTATTTTGAAAAAAAAAAAGATAATTTGGATGAAACTATAAGTAAAATGACAGTATTAGATGGTTTGCCATTTCGAGTGTTTTGCAATTCTACTGAATTAAGAAAATCACTATCCGCCAGAGGTTTTAAAAATCTACCAACATCGACAAACACTATAAGAAGAACTGTTATAAACTACAGTAATAGTGTTCGCAGTTCTTTGAAACACGAACTATTACAATGAAAAGGAAATGATGAAAAATTTAGTCTCACATCTGATGAATGGACAAGTGTAAGAAACAGACACTATTTAAATATAAATATTCATTCAGAATTTTTTTTTGGAATATAGGACTTACACATGCCTCGGGAAGTATACCAGCCGAAAAAATGTGTGAAAGTGCTTAAATCTAAATTAGCGAAGCATGGATTATCCCTGAAAAAAGATATTGTATCCATAATGGAGCAACAATTATGAGAAAAGTTGGAAAGTTGATTGGTGCAAATCAGCAATTGTGCTATGTTCATGGAATTCAATTAGGAGTAATAGATGTATTATACCAAAAAAAAAAGAATAGAAGAATCCAATTCGATTTTCGAAACTAAGAAATCCAATCCAAAAAGCAATAATCGACTTAAACCTGCAAATTAATAGTGAATCGACTTAAACCTGCAGATAGTGAATTCGACTTAATATTTAGAACTATATCAGCTCTACTTCCAATAAAACTGGCTGTTGAGGCATTATGTCGGAGAGATTCTAATTTATTAACAGCTAATGCAACAATAAATTTCATGTTGCAGTCACTGAAAGAACAGCACTCATTACTATCTGAAGAATTATATATTACATTGAAAACTCGCACAGAAGAAAGGCATACCGAAATAGAAAATATCTTACTGTATTTACATAATTATAATGATTTTAAAAATGAAAATGAAAAAAAAAAGACTGACTAATTCAAATCTGATCAAGTTTATAGTAAATTTTCTTAAGAATTTTTACCAACAAACCTATTCACATTCAGAAGAATTCGGTACACTTATCGAAGATTATGATGACACTAATGTCGATAATGAAAAGGAATTGTCTCTCGAACAAAAATTAGAATTAGAGATAAATAAAAAATATACCATCAAACCAACCAAAATACAATGCAGAAATCAGCTATATCTAAAACCATCTGACGAGAAATCGGTTTATTTGAAGATGAGGGATTTAGAGGTAAAAACTTGGAAAAAGTATACCGTGCATTGTTAACAGTACCAACAAATAGCATAGACGTCGAAAGAGCGTTTTCGACAGCTGGTAATTTTTGCACAAAATTGCGTTCCAGGCTTAATGACATTAGAATTGATGCATTATGTTTTTTAAGATCACATTTCAAAGATTATTAATAGTACAACAGACTGATTAGTGATATTTACACTTTTTTTGTGATTTAAATAAATAAGATGATCCTTTATTTTTTTGTGATTCTTTATATACTGTTATAATTTATAAGTTACAAATTATTTTTTCTGAGTTTTACACTCTCTAATAAAACTGGCTAACAAAACAAAGAAACGCATGTGTTTTCTTTCTTTTTCTAAAATTTCTAAAATTAAAACCGGTATCCCGGTATTAAAAAATACCGAATACCAGTATTGAACTTTTGGTCCGATATTGCAATAACTAATAGAGACTCAAAATATCTATGTGAAATTTTTTATGTTTGAAAACGCATAATAAATCTTCATACAATATTCAAAAATATAGGAGAATTAATATATTATACACACACACATACAATCGTACACCTGTATTTGTAATGCTGGGTGGAGTTAAAACTATTTCCACTATTTCGTTCTGCGTTATTATCGGAGGCGAAATACCAATCTCGGTTTCGGTTTAACAACAGGAGGGGGGGGGGGTGTTTTTAATGTTTAATTGATTTATTTATCGGTATGCGAATAAAGTTAATCTTGTAATAAAGATTAACGAGATGAGGGTTGCAATTTTTATTATTTTATTTTCTTTTCTAATATTGCATTTTTTACTTTCTTATAAACGAAGTATACAGAAAGTATTGTAAATGTGTAAAAAAAAACAACCTCTAGATTTTGGCGAATCTCCCTCATTTTAGACCTCTCCGAGTTCGAAAAATAGATTTGTCATTTTGTCTGTTATGTTTATTTGTCTGTCTATCTCTGAATGTGATAACTCATTCACGCACTGAACAAGACAAATGAAATTAGGTATATGGACTTAAGACCAAATTTTTAGATTTATATTAAATTTTGAATGAAATTCATTCAAGTGAGCCTGTCTGCTAGGCTGTTCGAGTACAAGTCAATTTGACAAATGCGAAACGTAAAGAATCAGATAAATAAATTTGGTATAAAGGTTTAGCATCTAAAATGTAGATTCTTCTCAAATTTTGAACAAAATCTGTCAAAGAAATGATCACTTGTCGGTCTATATTTTCGGATACATATAAGTGCAATAACTCATAAATGCAATGACTTAATGAAATCAAATAAAAAAGTGATATTGTGACTATAGTTGTAATTCCATATTTACATTTTGATTTCATTTGGTTCGAAAAATGCATATTCACACAACAGATTTAGTAAAAATGCTAAATTCACGCAAAAGGTCTATATTTCGAAATTTGCCCCCCACTTCGTGCAAAGTTTTCAAGGTCTTACCCCAGGTTCATAATTTTATGCGGGGTGGTGGTGGATTAAACAATTATTGGATAGTAAGCAAGAAAATTTCGGGAGACCATTTCCATTGATTTCCTGTTAGTGGATCACTATTTGCTTCAAACCAAATTTAATAATTAGTTTTGATTTGAGAATTAGTGAGCATTATGGATAGAGAAGAACCCATTGCAATGAACAATGTTATTATATATTTACATTCAACGTGTATTACAAATAATAATTTTTTTCTTTAGCACTCTAGCAATGTGCTTGAGATTTTCTGCTACAACTTTCATTAGCTAATCTACGTCCGAGATAGGGTTAACAGGATAACAGCCTGTATCGATAGGCATATTTTCTAGTTGTAGCAGAATCTTTTCCATATATTTGAATTTCAATATTATAAATGTATATATAATAGCCATGAAAGGAGTAATATCTATGAATATGATATAAATACCCATTTTTACAGATGAAAAATTACATGCTTTAGACGACATTATGAATCAAAAGGCGCTATTGCATAAACATTTTACAAGGAATGTAATAACATTGCCTTAATATAATAGTATCAGTGTTATATTGTTTGTTTTTACATTTGTTTCGAATACTATTTTTAAGAAATGCTTCATTTACGCGATTGTGCTTTACTCTTAAACTGCATTACGAAATTATCTGAAAATTTTTACGATTGTGGTTATTCTCGCATAAAATTAGTTTACGGAAACTTCCTGTTACTACTACCGGTTTGAGGTAAATGATGTCCTGTTTGGAAAATGCCAGATATCTGCAAATACAATCTACCCAGTGACACAAATAGAGAATGTTGAGAAACGGCAATAGCCAAAATAAAAAATAGTGGTGAACAGTCGGGTATTCATCATAAAGGCATATTTATGTTTTGTTTTTCATATTTCCAAAATAAAATGACTTGTTATTTGCCAGGATACCTAATAGCCACTCTTTAATGTTTGTCTGTGATTATTCATATTTTTATATTTTATATATTATATATATTTTTTGCTTTCTCGTACACGTAGTATAGAGAAAGTATGGTAATCGTCAAAAAATTCGAACTCTAAATTTTGACCAATCTCTACATTTAAACTCCCTCCCTCCTATACTCAGATTTCTGTCATATTTTGGGTGAAATCTGTTCGGTGAAAAACCATCTGTCCGAATGTTCGAATACAATTACAAAACGAAGTTAGATAAATAAGATTCGGTACACAGATTTTGCATCTATAGTGTAGACATCTGTCAAATTTAAAGCCAAATCTAACAAGCGTTTAACCGCCTGTCGGCCTGTAATTTCAAATGTAAACACAATTACTCAAAACGCAATGACATAAATATATCCAATTTGATGAGGGTTTTCTTTTATTACAATTGTTGTTTTGTGAGATTTTTTTTTTGTTTCAATCGATTATAAAAGACGCTTCTAAAATAAAAAATTTGATTTTCCGATTCTATTAACCGCTTGCCAGGGATAAATCGCAAAAACTTGACAAGCATCTCACGATAGATTCAGTAAAAATGCTAAATCCACTCCAGAATTTAATATTTATTAGCTACTATACGCCAGTATCATGCAAGGCGTTCGTTGGTATGACAAGTTTTATTAGAGAGTATGCGAGAAAGTTTTGGGGAGACAACTCTCCCTGATTTATAGTTCAGACGCGTTGTGATATGTTCGTTAACTATGAAGAATATACATTACAGATATTGGATTGATATCGGCTTATTGTTTTTCAGTAAGTGAATTTAGAAGTATGACTTAATCCTGGTCCAGTTCTACTACTTTATATCTATGTAATTTTAAGAGATAGTATTCCTTCCTAATATATTAGCAATACAATATTTTGAATAAATATATGATGAATATGTGAAATGTTTTAATGTTTCCGTTTCGAACAAGACATGACGGATGGATTTTATTTCTAAGTAGATTTTTGATAATACTAATAAATACTGTTTAATTTTGATTATTTTTGCATAATTTAAAATTTTTGCTAAAAAATTATTCTAATTCTGCACTCTATTATCATTTCATTGTTCTATTGCAATTAGGTGAATCACTCTCTCTATATGTAGCAAGACAGCAAAAGAAATTGAAAAAAAAATTTGAACTTATATTATTTATTAAAATTATTCAGTTCAAATACTAGCCTATTTGAATAGAACATGCTATAAACATATTAACTAAATGCTTAACGTTTCGCAAGTATTAATTAGATGATAATGGCTTAAACTAATGGAGACAAAAAATTGTTAATGGTATAAACACTTATATCCCATAGCGCAGGATTAATACCCCAACGAATTCATCAAACTAGTCTTTAATGATAAGCATGATTTTAAGAAACCATAGAGACTGACTTTGCAATGCATGGAGGTTAATCATTTAGCTCCTACTGAATTAACATGTATTTAGATGTAATATTTATTTAATCACTTATTTTTATAAAATGTGATCCACGCTTTATCTATTATATCACATATTATGTGGGATCAAAATAGAGATGAAGATTGATAACAAATTCAATGTGAAAAGGTTTCGGGCATCTCAAATTTGTTTTATAGGCATGCTAATAATTGAAAGGAAATTTGTTTGATCACAACAGAAATTCTGAGTTTCCCAGCCGGTATATTTTTATCTGGATATAGGATTTATTGAAAGCTATTCCTTTCGAGAGCTGTTTTATTTTGTCTCCAAAGAAATGCGACGTACGTTTTTCTATTTAGTCACGGTCAGCTGCGAAATAGAAAGGGCTCGTTGCCTTTCTGAATTTTAATGCAAGTTTGAGGAAGAGGTGAGCCTACAAGATAACCTTGGAACGGAACAGTCTACTGGAGACAATGTTTTTATTTTAGGTGTCAACGCTTATTGATCAGTAGACCATGTTGGCAAACTCAGACGCACTTTTTATATACGTTTTTTATTACTTCTATCAGAATCTATTTTATTATTTAGACTTTCACACGGAATTTTTTTCTTCTTTGAAGATTAAAAGAAACTTCTCCTTTTTATTATCAGAGAAGACTTCACCGAAGTAAGTGTATACCAAAATTTTTCAACATAATGTAAATTTAACAGATATGCAAATAGTAAAAACTAAAAAGATAAATGAATTTGAGTTATTTTTTTAATGAATAAATTTGTTTTTCAGTGAGCCAGAAAACCGCATGTTCTATTTTCTAGCCTAAAAAAAACAAACAAACCTGAAATAGTTGTAATTTTCAAAAATCCGATACCGAGATTTTATTAAATCTCCACATTTCAGATATTCTCAGATCGTTTCAGATTCTCTACGTTTCAAATAATTTCTTGCGATTATATCTGACTATATATTAGTTGCCTCATTGTGAACAGGAGAAATAAATGCAGTGATCTAAAGGTTAACATTTAATTCTTTTTGTTTATACTAAAATTGTAAATTTCTATTAAATTTGGATCGAATTCTTCCAAAAGAGATGTAAAAAACAATTGTAAGATGCTATGAACTACATGGATGGAACATGATATATGGTATTATAACCAGGAATGTATAAGTGTATAAGGTTTAATTTCTAGCCGATCTTCGGACTGATTGCTTGTCATTGTATCTACTCTTTCTTGTATGAACGGGATAAATGAAAAATAGAATCTAAGTTTTCAACTATAACGCATTCAGCAATTAAAATGAAATAATCGGAGCATATAAATGTATTATTTATTATGAGATTAAGCATAATTGCTATACGTTTTGTTTCAAGAGTTTGTTAAGTATTGCCTCAAAAGAATACAATCTTTTTCACTTTCATGTATATCTTTTCCCTACTATGAATAATAAAGATGAATGTGTATGCTTTGTGTGTGTGTGTGTTGGCGCTCTACAGGCCAGATAATTTGACCTCTAATTACTAAGTTTGACACTTACATACATTAATTTGCACCTCAGAATGATTTTTAAAAATTTTAATTAATTAAAAATGAAGCTAAATTTTGGCGTTTTTCCTCGATAATTTCCAAAATTATTATTACACAAAAATGAAGCTAAAAAAAATTGTCTCTTTAATGATTTCAATTTAATAGTCGTGGAAATTTTTCTAATTTTTGATAGATTTAAAAATATTTTTTGGCCTATTTTCCAATAATATTTTATATTGTTGCCCAGAAATTTAAGCAGTTTAAAATTCCGATGAAATAGTATTGCGATTTATTTCTTTAAAAATAAGGCCGTACGATGGCGCCACTAATGAATTACAACTTCAGCTAAATTGACTAATGGAAAAGCTACAATAAAAAAGATCTTTATTAATTAATAGCATAATTAGCAAACAGACATATTTTTAATTGTTATAAATCATATATTTTTTTTAATAAAAGAATATTTCACTTATTGCCTTTGTGAATTGCTCATCAGTATTAGTCATTAGACATTCTTTTATAGTAATAAAAATTATTAGGTAAATTTCGAAGCAAAATTTCGCGATGTACGTTCAGAGAAAATTTGTTCTGTGATTGCATGCTCAAATGTCGTACAGGGTGCGGCAAAAAAACTTGGATAAAGTTATACATTATAGAATAGAAGTTACTTTTAATTTTTGTACCTTTCATTTTTTCTACCACTTTTTAATGCATCTTTTAGTTTACGTATTGTTTTTTGGCATTGTTACGAAGTCAAGCAAAAGATCTGCATTTTTAGAATTGTTAAAGCAAGGAAAACGAGCCGTTCGTTTGCTTAATATGTCTCGACAAACAGTGCCTGATGTAATCTGTCGTTTCAAAGAGCTTGGCAAGAATGGTCCACGTCCAGGAAGTGCACGAAAACGTATGATGAACATTTCCAATAATCGTAAGGCCATCAAAAAGTGAATTCAACGAAATCCGTAGGTCCTTATTAGAAAGATCGTATCGCTCGTGAAATGGAAATAAGTGACCAATTAATGCGGCAAATTTCAAAAACAAAGCTTGGACTCAACCTTACAAGTTCCAAAAAGTTCAGCTTCTGACTCAAGAAAACAAACTCGTGCGGCTCCAAAGATGCCGAAAACTTTTGAGATGGGCCGCAAGTCAGTGCTGAGAGAGATTCCTTTTCACTAATGAGAAGTTCTTTACCGTAAAGAAGCTCATAACTCCTAGAAATATAGGAACTAATCTGTAGATGCTCTAGTTTGGTTTGGTTATATTAACGTCCCTTTTTGAAGCAACACTAGGGCTATTTTGGGACGGACCTCGTAATTTTGAACCACGCTGTAGATGCTCTAAGCACTTCAGTAATTGTTGAACATCGCAAAAGTCAAATGTCGGTCATGGTTTGGGGCAAAATTTGCGCAAGCGGCAAAACATCTCTGAATTTTATGGATGAGGGCGTTAAAATAAATAAAAAAAAATGTACTAACGGGACATTTTAGAAGCTGTTGTATTTCCGTGGGCCAAAATGCCACTTCGACAATGTAAAGTTGGAGTTTCAACAAGACTTCGCATCAGCTCAAAAGGCTAAAACGACAGAAGAGTGGTGTAAGGCGCTTTTTCCGGACCTGATATTATCTAGAGAGTGAGCACAAAACTTGCCGAATACCAATCTTGTGAATTACAATCTATGGTCCCTTTTGGAGTCTAAGGCTTGTACTAAACCATACGAAAGTTTCCAATCTCCAGAGCAATCGCTTCGACGGGAATCGCATAGATTAAAGGTAGAAGACTTGCGGTCTTTTGCTGAAAATTTCAATAGCGTTTGCGCCTCTGAATCGCTGCAAAAGGCGGCCACTTTGAAACAAATTTATTTATTAGTAGAAGTCTACTCTTATTATTATTCATTTAATTTTGTTTATTTATTTTTAATCAAGTTATATTAAAAATGGTTTGTCCGGGTTTTTCTGCCGCACCCTGTATAAATGCATTAATTTGTGAAATCAATAAAATTAATAGAATGTACAATCATTCCTGTTTCTTTTTATTTGCAATAAGCAACATTTTTAACTTTCAAATATACAATTCTCGTCAAAATGAGAGAATAATCTGAAAACGCTTTAAATCAAAGCTAAGATGTAATTAATTCTGTACTAGCCACTTTTGGCAACCAGCATATTCAGCCAGATCGACTTTTTAAGTTGTTAAATGATTAATATGAATTGCATTTTTTAAAAAAACTTTCACTTGGTTATTGGATAAGATTGAAAGACACGACTTTAATTGAATCAGTGTCTTATGCATTATCGCAAGTGCAAAGTTGAATAGTGTATATACTACGAAATAAAAGTGGAAGAGAAAATTCTATTTTGAGGTTGTTCAAATAAAGAAATTTTTTAATATTAATTTTAACATCTGTAAAAAGCACCTGAGGGAATTTTTTGATGGATGAGTTTGGATTTAATATCATCCATCAATCAATGCATCATCGTAACATTAAAAAATCGTTAAGAATTTTATATGAAATTAAATTAAAAATATTTAACACCAAATTAAATTGTATAGAAATGAAATTGATATCATTAAAAAAGTACTATTTTGAATTTTAAATCAATTTTTTTGAGATTATAATTTTGGAGGACAAGTTATAACAATTATCCATCTGGCGACATTTGGGCCTATTTTCGCTTTCGATTAAACTTTGACTTCCATTTTTACCATCGTTTTGCCCTTTATATATTTTTTCCTCTTACTGAATGAAGTTTCTGGTGATGTAGCGGAACCTCTACCGAAAATTTTCAATAATATTTTGCACCACCATTAATTAGCTAAGCGAATTGTTGAATTAAGTGCAGCTGTAAAAGCATTCAATAAAGCTGTTGTATGACGGCCTGTTTACATTTATTACTGATTGTCATTCAAAATACATGTTATAACTAATAAGACCGATTTCTGTGCCTCATAGGTAGCATTTTATTAACAGGGTTATTATAGTTAAGGTTAAACTTTCAAAAAGCTTTATAAAAGAACCACTGGCCAGAATGACCTAATATTTTTTTCTAAATATGCGTAAAGTTATATCAAAATTATATATAGTTCAAAAGCTGACAGATAGATGGCGCTATAGTCACTATAAGATGTTAAAAACAAATGCTTTAAAAGATACGTTAATTTTAAGATGCAAATAAAAAGAATCAACATGTATACTGCACTTTACATTCATGATAAAAATATGGGGAACTTGCAATTTCTTTATTCTGTGTTTAAGATAATCATATCTCTATCCTAGAAAGATTAGGCTCTGCTTGTGACGCTTTTTAACAAGAACGTTGAAATGTTCGGCAATTTCATTGAAGAAATTCTGGATATTAAAAGATATAAAAAGCGTTTCTTCCGCTCCGAGGACAATGGTTGATAAGTTTGAAGAGGCGGGTTTTTTTGACGTCAAATGTAATAGAGAGAAAAGCAATTGCTTCGACATCAGTGGAGGATGCGTCTATATCAATGTAGGGAGCAGCAAGAAGTGCTTTGGAATCATCCAGTGCATGAAGAATTACTTGAAATTTAGACATACTCCTCAGCAAGGTTTACGAAACATCCTGCAATGTTATCCGTTCATAATTACGTATGCTCAGGAGTTGCTTCCTACTCACCTGCCAAGACGAGAAGCTTTCGCTCTGCAATTTCTTGCTCGGATGGAAGTGGACAATGCATGGTCATGACACAATATTTTGTGTACAGATGAAGCCTATTTCCATCCTCAAGGTTCTATCAATACTCAAAACTGGGACAAGAATATCGCAAGAAAGAATGTAATCATTGCCTCTTCATTCTCAAATGGTCACTGTGTGGAGTTTGCGGCAGCTTTTATCCCAAGCCCCTCCCCATCTTTTCTGGGGAAATTGATCCTTTGGGTTCTGTAACTTATACAGTTAATGAGAAACGTTATGAATATCTTTCGCTCAACCAGTTTCTTCAAGCACTGCAACAGTACAGATATGTGAACAGCACAATTTTTATGCAAGATAAAGTTACTCCGCACATTGAAAATATTTGTGAAGCAACTGTCGAATCTGCATTTTAGAAACGACAGAATTATTAGTCGCCATTTCCCAACAGCCTCGTCGCTATGATCACTCGATATGAATTCTTGAAATATTTGAATGCTAATTTACCTAAAAGATGTTATAAAAGGAATCTGATTTCGATCTTCGGTGAATTGAAAACGCGTATTATGTAACACATTCGCAATATTACTACTGTAACATTCCAAACATTTTGATGTTCCCTGCATGTTGTGGAACATGCAGTTTTGTGCTGTTAGCTTGTAGGAAAATACGGTGGACAGTACATAGAATATTTCTTAAGGAAATCGTCGCTGACTTTCTTTTCTTGATGGTTTCATCAGCCTTTGCTTTTTCTGCTGTTTTTGACCTTCGGAACAGTTAAAAACCGATTTCAAATTTTCTTTTCTAATGTTTTTGGCCCATGGACTGTTAAAAAATGACTTTTCTTTTCAAGCTGCGGTAGCCCGTTGACGTGATGGTTGGTCATTGAACAAAGAATGGCAAAAAAAAAAAAAAATATGTCTTTTAATTAGCATCTTATGACTATTAAAACGCCATCTAGAGGCTAAATTTTGAACTATATTATATATATACACTTCTCAAAACAAATTTCCTTTGCTTAATGGATACTCAGATGAAATACCAGTTTTTTTTATAGCCTTTGAACACGATCGCACTGTATACAAATTATCCGCTGATGAATTCAAAATAGTGCCTCAAAACACATCAGCGCTCTCAATATGCAAATTAGGTGGCTGAAAACTTCTTGTACAATGTACCCATTTTGGAATACAACTGTATAAGGCAATTTAAAGTCAGTAAAGTTGATTAAATTCATTGCTATTCATTAGTTATATTCAAATGCACATATTTGAAGGAAGAGCAAAAGTGATGGATAATTCGTATTTTCAAATGGCTATAAATACAATGATGTCAAATCATCAGGATATAAAGACAACACATGCGATATCTCATATTCTATATTTAGAATTCTGTATCTGAATTCTATATTTAGAGTTCACTGGAATGAAATTTTGTTCACACATATCTAGTATTTTTGAGGAACTAAAAATAAAGTAATATTAACATTGTTTTTAAAAAATTACTTTAAAAGGAAAATTAAAAATGATGAACATGAACATGATGCCTAATATTTTCAGGATCGGCAGGCTAATAAATGTGTGGGCACTTTGTCCCGTTTTAATCACTTAACATCAGTCCTACATACGGAAATGTGATTATTGATCAAAACTTGTGGAAACAAATCTCTTTTTTATAACAATTAGGAATTTCAAAGCTGAAAGCTGATGATGCCATACAAAGCCTCTTCAAAAAATATTCCGCATATCCTCGACAGATTGCAATTCGATGATCTGTCTAGCCTTATTATTTGACAATTATAATCTGGCTACAGAAAGCTAATCTATAAACTGAATTCTGTTTAATTTCGGAATGCTTTTAGTTGTCACAGAATTGCATAGAAGACATATAAAAATATACGACAGACCTTCTAACCGCAAGCATTCCACTTCTATCGAAATGATCGGTCTTTTTTATGTTGTAGGAGTGGAAAGGGTTTGTATGCTCTCTTAAGAAGAATAGCCGAAAATCATTCTGCGTTTGTAACATAACTTTAAGTATCAGTGCATCTCTCAAGATTTGAATATTTTTTTAAATGACTTATTAATGAAAGAAACTCTTTTTAGGCAGTCATTAAGCTAATATTAGCCAAGTTAAAAAATATGCAATGCATTAACTATACCCGAGTATCATTTCGTCTCATCGTTTGATGGAAAAAATATGAAATAACTGCACACTTCTATAATTTGAGACGCCCATAGGTTTTCATTTCTAATATTGAATGGTCACAAATTATTTCATTGATTATATAAAAAAAATATTATAGGGACAGTGGGAATGGTTTCTACGAAACTGTTAACTGCAATAAAGGATTTTATCCCCCTCCTTCCCCAGCATAAAATTTGGGACTTTGGATTAAGTCGCGAATACCCATCATGGCAATGGTGAACATTTATTACGAAATATAAATCTTTGAAGTGAATGTAGTATTTTTACTGAATCTAAGCCAGAATATGTATTTTGGAGGCCTTTTTGTCGGCTGATTAAGACAAAAGTTTTCCATTCACAGGATAACATACATTTTATTGATTTAAATAATTGCGTGCGTTTATACGTTATAGCGTTCACACGCATACGGAAATACAGACCGACAGACAATCTGCCATTTGACGGATTTGGTTCAAAACTTGATATCTATATTTTAGATACTAAATCTTTATGTCGAATTTTATTCATTAAGCTCTTTGTGTTTTGTAGTTGTTGAGTTCACTTGTATCGAGTAACCAGGCAGACAGAACACCTGTGAATGAGTTTCATTCAAAGTTGGATTGAAATCCACATACTTGATCATAATTCTATATAAAAATTCGAGCCGTTTGGCTTAGAACTTTATTGAGCTATCGTGTTCACAGACAGTCATAATGCCAAAAATATGTTTTTCGGACATTGGGAGGTCTGAAGCTGAAATTCTTCAAAATCTCGAATTTACGTTTTTTGTGACGATTATAATACTTCCTCCACACTTCGTATATGAAAAAGTAAAAAACGATTATAATTTTGACACATAGTTGTTTTGCTATATGGTATAAAGGTTTCTAAAGTTTTTTGATAAAAATTACTTACATCAGTAAACATCCTTGAAAGCTTGTATGTCATTCCAATTCTTCTCAAGTATTGTCTGACATTTTGATTGTGACATTTTTGAAACAGCATTAGTGATCTTTTGAGTATATCAATCAATATCTTCAACTGGAGTTGCAAACACTTTGTTATTCATGTAACATCAAAATTAACACTAACAGTAATTCCAGGTTTGAATTCAGAGGACCAAAGAACGCATTGAACATTTTCCTTTCCTGACCCCATTTTGATTACAACAGAACATAAAATCACTGTTTCTGCAGTACTTACATTATATGCTGGACTAAAAGAAAAGTTAAGAACACGACAATTTTATAGGAAAAAAATTTACAGTATGGTTGAAATTATTTTATTGTCCTTTTTGTAATAATGTTTTGTAATCTTTATAACACTGTAGTTTTTGCACGAAAATTAACCTTTAATGGAGTCGGGAGGAATAGTACGAAATATACTTCTAGTACGAAAAATACTTCTGTCAATCTTCGATTGTATATTTAATGCCATGTAAGTATTAAGTCGTCTTACTTTTGATCTACTCATTTGAATAAGCACAGGCCTAATGTATGACGGCAAGACTTCTTCAGTTTCGCTTTAGTCTATTATAGATCATTTGCTCTTTTTAGTGTTGTCCACTTCACCGACCATTCAAAAACAAAATCCATTCAAAATAGTTCTAGTGGTAAAGCGATTTAGCAATGTATTTAGGAATATTTTGAGAGTCTAAATAACGTATTCTCCTTTGTCTTTCTAGAAAACGGTTATTTAGAAAATATATGGACATTTTTAACTTTGTAGTGAAGAAATTGATTGAATTAAAATGCGGAAATCCGGATCAATAAAAAACCTCAACGAAGGTCAAGAGTCTGGTTGTTATGTAAGATGTCAATTGTTAAGATTGGAAGGAGTTTTAAGGGATGAAATCACAAATGTTGTAATGGTTATGAAACGACAAAGTATTTTTATCAACCAGAAGGATAATTCTAATCAGCATATCAGAAACTATATTGAAAAGCTGAAGCAATGCTAAAAAAGTTAATTTTAAAATAAGGGGGGGGGAATTCCATTTCCCCCGAATTTTTTTTTTTACTTCATTAGTTCCCGATTGTATTGTTTAGGAGAGTTAAATTGTTGCCATTAAAATTATATAACATTTCCTCTCACAGTTAAATTGTAATTGTGTCTGTAGAAATAAAATATTCATTTCGTAGCAACAACTACAAATTTTATGCTTTTATTTAGGCGAAAAACTAACCCATGGTTTCATCATTTCTAACTTCATTTCAATTGATTTTTTTTGAAGGGAATACTGTTTTTGGCACAGTTTTTGAATTTTTATTTCATTTATATCAAGACAAATGACTTCATTTAAATTTTGATCGGCATGTCAAAAACGATTTCTTTTATTGTTATGCCAATGCTAATACATAAATAAAATAAAATTTCCACCTTGTGTCTAGTTTCAAAATATTCATCGTCCTTTCTTCAGACAATTCTGAATTTAATAATAAGCAAATACTTCGTTATTCATTAAAACGTAAAAACAAACAAACAAAGGCAAGGTTTTGAAAATATTAAGTTTCCACCTCCGCTTCATGTTTTGGTCGAAGACAAAATGGCTTTTTTCTCATTCTGTAAATTTATTGCTTTTGCCGCTTCAATTTTTAATTAGTTTTGTTGTTTATTTTTTCCTGTTGTTTTATCCTTATTTTTATATGTACATATTTTTATCTATGTATGAAGTTGTTTCTACTTACTTCTGTAAGCCTTGTGCTGTACTTTGTGGTGCACAAGGATTGACTTATTATTAATAATAATAAAAAAAAAAGGTTTTGAAAAAGAATAAAATTTTTGTTCAGTTTTAAATACCCTTTTTTAATCGCTACCTGAAACACAGTAACATTTCCAACGACAGACACCCGTATGAAAATTAATCTAGCAATGGTCTGATTACGAGAAAATTTCTGTTAAAATATATTGTATTCTTCAAAAATACTGAATTGAACATCTAGATTATCTATAATTTTTGTTTTATTTAACATTTTAGAATTGGGAACATTAACATTATTGGTGTAGAATTTTTATTGAACAATCAAATACGGCAATGTATCAATTATGTATACATGCAAATATCTGCTAATAATATTATAAATATGTATGATAAATGTATAATAATTAGATGTTTATAAAGTTTTGGTCATTCATCTATCCAAAATATACGGGCTGCCACATCAAATCCACAACAGAATGCAGCTATTATTTTAAAATTTAAATTTTTAATAGTAATAAAAGACAAAAATAAACTTTTAATGGCAAGTATTTTTAGTGCACTGATAAATATGTCATTAAAATAATTGAGATTAAAAATAGTATAAATAGTATAAAATATAGTCTGCTCTGATGTTGGCAACGAATTACTTACATTATCAACTAAAATCTACAGTATACTTTTAACAGATTTGCTTCATACGCTAATCAGTACAGTAAATGTTGAAAACAAATTTGAATTCAGTTCTTATGAAAATTCCAATTATACTATGCGAATGTAAATACTTCTTTTATCATTTTATTCTATATTCTTTGGAAATATTGTGGTTTATGTTACTTCAAATGATGATTGTATTCATAATAATGATGTATTTGTACATTATTTCTTTTTTCAGATTTAACTGTGAATATTCTATGAAACATCGTTTTCAAATTTCTTTCAGTTAATGACATAACAAAACTGTTTAATTCCGGGTACAACTGTAAATTAACTTCCTGCTTAAAATTGGTAAGTTTTTTTGAAAGTATTTCTGGCCTAAGTGAAGATTAGTGTGCACCAGCTGTTTGTCGCCAATATTGCAACCCATCGGATCCCTCTTATAGCAACCGTACTACTGTTTTGTTTACTACTTTTTGCAATGGTTGAGTTTACATAAACTACAATTACATTATGAAAAATGTTAAATTAAAAATATAAAAAAAATATCGATTAAAGATTTTAATTTTGTTCTTTATTATAATTAAAATTTATTAAATAAAGAAATTTAAGCTTATAATTAAAAGTTATTTTTTTCTTTCTTTTTTTAATGTGAATACGAACAGAAAATATTTATTCTTTTGCAATTTTTAATTGTCAGTATGCACTTTAAAAAAATCGTCTGCATTCTCACTTTAAAAGACAGCTGTAATGGAATTCTTCGCAGTTCTCGCAATTCTTTGGTGTTATAAAGGTTGGTTGCCTTCATAATTTGTTATGTCGGGAGTATTTCGAACTTGTAGAATGGATGAAGGGTGAGTTAAATATGCATATATATAACAAGTTGATGAAGTTAGGAAAGGGTGCTTGTTTGAAATTTTTGTATTGCGATTGATATCGAACCGGCAGAATGGATAAAGGGTGAGTGGAATATATTTTTTACGAGTTGATGAAGGTGGGAAAAGTATGTTTGTTTGAAATTTTGTATGGAGAAATGTTCCGACTGCTTATTTCTCCTCTTTTCTCTTGGTTATATACTGTTTCTGTTATCCACACAGTCTTTACGTTCAATGTGCTAGCGAAGCTACTAGGTTCCCGCTCCAGCTGCTAGCGAAGCCGTAGGATGTTTTTTTTAAGTAAAAAAAATTCTGCCCGGTGATGAAAATTAAGTTGAAAATTCTACCCGACATCTGTAGAAGGCACCGGGCAGTATGAAAAAAAGAAAAAAAAAATACTTATTAGTAAAAAGTCCTAATTAGATGACGGGAAATGGTAACCGTAACTGTTCCGCGGAAGTATTTGTTTATTTTGTCCGCCATCTTTATTGACAACTTGACATTGTTGGCGCAGCTGGGTGCACACTAAAATTCACTTTTGCCGTATTACTAAGAAAAAAAAATTAAGAAAGAATGTATAATGACTAATGCCAGCCAATTTTCACTTTAAATTTTGAAATTCTGTATAAATTCTTTTTTGTGACTTAATATAGTTTATCAGGCATATAATAACTATCATTGAGTAAACATTTGAATTCGAAATTCCTTACAGACGGTTAAAAAGCGCTAATCATCAGCTAAATTGCAGATTAACATCAATTCATCTCACATATGTAATATTTTAACTCATAGAGCTAAGATACATCAATTCTATGATATAAGAGACTTCGCACACCTGTGCACCATTGGCGATATTGTAAAATAATGTTTCAGCAAAAACTCTTCTATAATCTATCTCTTTACAAACAGAAAGACAGAGGAATGTTTTCCCTTCCACATTCTTCAGCAACATGGTGAATTTAACATTTAATTTTGTTCTATAGAGAAAAGAATTTATTACCGTAAGGCATAAGTTCCAGTCTTCTCAAAGATGAGAAAATCGTACCAACCGTTCAAAATATTGCCAGAAATCCACCACCTTTGATGGATGTAAAAGCGATTACAAAAGGCTTACAACGTTGTTATAAAAATTATTAGGATTACATTTCGCTAAAGTTCGACCTCTCCTAAAAAAAGTGCAATTTTAAGGAATGGACATTTTTTTAAGTCGGGTCATATTTGGATCTCTTTGACTGATTTGATTTAAAATTTGAAGCAAATTTACAATTAAGATTTACCAAATATCTTATTGTAATTGGATAGCTCTTTGGAGCATCTAATTATCGTGTTAACATACAAGCATGTAGACAAACAGGCAAGCTATCAGCAGTATTCAATTCAGTTGAAAAGGCTTAAAAATCACATAATAAACTAAATTAATTAACTTTAATAAGTTTTTAGGACTCAAAAATACATGCGGACAGACAGACAGATGATCACACAATCAAAAGTTTGTATAGAATTTTGCATCAAATTAGTCAAACTTATAATTCTGGTGGAAAAAAGTTTTTGCATCCAATTTCATCTATCTGCTTCCGTGTATTCTTAAGTTATCAAATTTATATGGATTGCCAAGCAGTAATAGGACCTCAGCTTTGGGGCTGGAAGTTGAAAACGTAATTCTACAAACGATTCGTAGTTTACATACTTCGTCTCGGGCATCGCTACATTAAATCAGCCATGGTAAGCCAAACATCCTGTCGCTGGTGTGATGAGGAGGTTTGAAGAGGGAATTCCAGGTCTGGCAATAAATTCCTTATTTGATCGGGGCTCAGAATTACGAGGTCCATCCCAGAATAGATATTGTGATGATTCAAAGCAGAAAGTTAATAAGCTAAAATAAGTTATATGGATTTAAAGGAATAGATAGACTTTCTGCAGACGGATTCTACCCAAAAATTGATATATGTTATAATAACATATAAAAATTATAATGTAATAATTAACTAATTTTTTTGTGAAACAATTTAATTCAAATATATTATTGACTAATAGCAGAAAGTAATATTGCATAATTAAATAATTTCTTACGATAAGTTTAACAGCTTGCAACTTTTAGCAAGTTGTAATTATAAGAAGAAATGCATCCATTTTCACGCATAAAAAAGCAAATACTGATAAATCTTCCTTTTTTCTCTTTTTCTCTTCTTTTTCAATTTTGGGTGTATTATCATTTTTACCTAGGAGTGTCTTACGATAAACTGAATTTTCGATATGAACATAAACAACTCTTTGGAGAACAGAAATCAATGCAAAGGCATTAATTTCTGAAATGTTTAGAACAAAAAAGAAATTTTCCATCAGAAAATAAACATTACTAGAAACGATAGAAGTAATAAATTCAAACGAAAATGAAAAATTATTTGATGAAATAGGAGTAATTGTTAATAAAAGCTATTGTACGGTCATGAAAATAATTGACAAATATATTTAGGTGCAGAATTTTCAGAGAATAGGCAGATAAATATGACATACTTATACAGAAGGAGAAACTTAGTACGAGAGATCAAAGCAACCGCTTCAAAAAAAAATATCGTAAACCACTTTCAAAGCATTATGGAAAACGTCAAGAACAAATATTATCAAAAGGGCTCTAAATGAACATGGGCAATATGGTTAGATTCCGAGTAAGAAATTCAAACAGACCAACTAGTAATCTGAAATTTACAAGACATTAAAATAATAAGAATAAATATTTTTGAAATTACTTTTTTTTCCTAATGAAAAAAAAAAGTCCAAACTTTTGGCACAAAGGAACAGGTAAAAATATGGAGTCCAAAAAACGAATTTAGCAAGAAAAGGGTAAAAGTGAAGTTTAGTGTGCCCCTTGCTAATGCCAAGTCGCCAATAAAGATGGCTGGCAAAATAAACACTTCTGTGAAACAGTTATGGTTACCACTTTATGCATTAAAATTATGATCTTTAGTGATAAGTATTGTAATTTTCATTTTAATATCTGTATCTGAGATTTTTATTAAATTTTTTTTAACCTTTGGGATTACTATCGCTGCTTATATTAACAAATTCGAAGAAGTTGTGGTGGTGTTATGTAGAGTGTTGTTTAAAGCACTTCATCGCTATTAGAAAAATAAACTCTTTATTTCACTCACAACTATCGTAACATCACCGCTTAGCGCGCGTATACATAGAACGGGGATTCCCCGGGCGAAGTATTAACATAGATTGTATTAGGGAAAATAGATAGGTAGCGCTTTAGAATAACATGAATGCAAGATGGCGCTACGATCACTACATGAGTATCCCCCTAGTGAACAAGGAGAGCGATAATGTGAGAATACAAGATAAATATACGCGCATAAGAATAAAACATCACGTAATACAATAAGTATAATATAGGATAATGATTTCAAATGGTAAATAGAAATTGATGTAAATAGATGCAATAATATATGAAATACATAAAATTACAGTTACAATATATATACACGACAATTTATATCTCAGCAATTAATCTCGCTGGAAAATGGACATGACGTCCACTACGAGTGGTAGTGGGTTTTGTCGGTAATTGTTCATTTTTAGAAGAAAGTTCACTTTGAGTTTTATCGCTTACCGCCTCAAAGTTTTTCAAAACGGCTGCGCCTGTCTGTTGTGTAACGAGCAAAATTTAGAGCACGCGATGCCTGTCGAAATCTGAAAAAGGCACAGGGCAGAATTTTTTTAACTTAAGAAAAAAAAACATCCAACGGTTTCGCTAGCTGCGGGAGCGTGAATCTAGTAGCTTTGCTAGTACATTGAACATAAGGACTGTGTGGAATATTATATTATATATATATATACACCATTCTGCTGATTCAAAATACTGAATGCTATCCCATTTACCAGACATCCATTCTTGCACAATTGTCGATACAACAAATTATCAAGAGAACCAACCGTTGGAGCACCAAAAGAATTACGAGAACTGCGAAGAATTCCATTGCAGAAGATTTTTAAACAAAGAATGCAGACGATTTCGTAAAATAAGAATTCAGACGATTTTTTAAAGCGCATTCTGACAATTAAAAATTGCAAGAGAATACATATTTTCTGTTCGTATTTACATTAAAAATAAAATTGCAGTGTCTTATTAGTTGTAAAAAACTTTTAATTATAATAAAGAACAAAATTAAAATCTTTAATTGATATTATTTTTAATTTAAAATTTTTCCTAAAATAGTTGTAGTTTATGTAGAACTCAACCATTGTAAAGCAGTAAACAAAACGGCGTGCTAGAAGAATGTTCTGTTGGGTTGCAATATTGGCGACACACTCGGGGGGCACACTAATCTTCATTTTAACCGCAAAAAAGTAGAAATTTAAACATAAGTTCTTTTATAGTCTAGATGTACTGAAACAAGGTTCGAAAATTTTTTATTCATGGAATCTACTAGAAAAGAAATTGCTTATTAAATTATCTTGGAAGAAAATTTTGTCTATAACATTGAGAAATCAGGATTTTCATGAAGTCAGATCTTTAAATATGATGCAAACACACAAACATATTCTGAATGTTAATTTATCTGATACCTTAACAGCAACAGCAGCAGTCCCTATAATTTAACTTATTGAAAATTTCTGAACATATGGTGCTAACTATACCCATCAAAGGTAGTTAGAATCAGCAAGTATTGAAAAAAGCAATTTATTGTGGAAAAATGGTAAAAAGTCTAGCATGAATTAATAAAAGTCATCGCATCTATATCTAGAAGCAGACAAAATATTAATTACTACCTTTTCCATCTTACTTTTTGTCATCCATGTTCTCTGTTTACCTTTCTTCTGCATAAATTGGTTGCACTACTGCTCAAATTGAATAATTTTTTTGTTGAATTTTATTTTAATTGAATAATTAAAAGTGGTTAAATTTTACTAAAATATGTTCTTAATTCTGCATATTTACTTCATAAGTCAATAGCATGTTTGAAATAAAGCATTTTTATAAACAAAAAAAATTATCAAGCATTTAGATGATAAACTAAATATTCTGAAAAACCAACAACATAAAATTTATAAATACTTACCTGAAATGAAATCGAGAGTACTTGCTCATAAACAATAATTCTTTTCTATGAAGTCCATTATTAATTAATCTATCATTAGATTCCATTAATCTAAAACACACACTTTGTTTATTAGTTCACCAAAAAATTTACGTTTTAGCAAATTTTGAAAATCTATCTATGCCGAAATACTACACTAACCTAAAAATAAATTGTTACATCTCATTTAACTTCAGTTTGCTCTAGTCCGAACATTAAAATTATAATTTGAAAATTCTATTAAGATTAGTCTAGCAACCGTAGCACACGGTGAGTAGTAGTGCAATCAAAATTCAAGAACGGAATTAAAAAAGTATGACCGATCATTTGTTAAATGCAGACGATTATGAAAGATTCAGACAATTATTATCTCTGAAAAAATAAAACAATTCAAATCATTCATCATAAGCATAAAATAAAATGAAATCGATACTGGAATACAAATAAAAATATAAATTGACGATTTATAAAATTGTAAGTCATTTTAATTTCTTGTAGTTAATATACAATTCAACAGAAAAAAAAAAACAACAAAAAACAGATCGTTTAGCATTATTACTTGAGATGAAGTACTTGGTGAAGTCCTGAAGTATATTACTTATGTCTGATGTCTGTTTTAAAAGGCCGTAACATGAAGCCATTGTTTATAAGTAATAACAGAAACAAAATGTTGGCAATACCAAATTCTAGTTCAAAACATTGTAGTATGATATTGTTTTAAGTTTGATTCGTCTGTATTTCCTCCATTTCAGCCGTTGTAATCTCGAAGGAACAGTTTTTACAATTTGCAGTTTATACAAAGAAGGCCAATTTCAAGCCATGCAAAAAGTAGTAAAAAACAAAATTAAAAAATTTTCAAAGAAAGTTAATTTTTTAAACTTTAACATTATCATTAACAAAAGAAGTGGAATAAAACACTTGATAAAACATTAAAATTAGTTAAATTTCGTTAAAACGTATAAAAAATATTGCTCTAAGCATGTTAAAATTAATTCTGAAAAATTATTAAAGAAAAAAAAATTAGTATCACAAAAAAGCAAATTTTTAAACTTCGAAATGTGAACATACTTTTTTACGATAATATGCTAAGGAGTAATTTTAGAAAAATGTTTAAATTTCAATTAATTTTTATTTAATCAAAAATCTAATAAAAATTTTAATAAAATCTTCCTAAGTGAATATCTGCATATCAATTATAGTAGCTCTAAATCTTATAGTTTATTTATAGAACATTACATTTTGTTTATTATGATTCATATATCATGATTTAAACAAAGTATGCCAGCGTAAAAATATTCAGGTTTTTCTTTCTTCGCCATCTTGTTTAGGGGAAACAAAGTTTAACTCTGCGAAGGAGTTATTCCTTGATTTTCAACTACATCTCTTTTAAATCATCTTTTAGTAGATTCTCATATAACAGAAACGATAATCAGTGACGAAGGCGAAAAACAAGAAAAATTCATTCCGATATTCCGCATTCAGAAAAAGATCCGAATAGTTGATGAAGGAAGAAAAACAATTACGGATCATTTAATAAAACGTTTAAGGTTTAACGACTTATTTACAGTTCGCAACATCTGCTATTTAAATTGAAGGTCACTGCTAAACTTGGAATGCCAAAATATATTCTTCATCACATAAACACAACTTGATGGAGTGTCTCGTGGATCGGTAGTAGAATCGTGAACATGTAATCTAGTTTTGTGCACGATAATACTATATTTCGTTTGTTAAATAGGTCTTTACTTCACTTCCTGTAAGTATTGATCTATTTTTATTGGAAATCCGTTAAAATGATGGTTTAATGATTCTATTCCTAATATTAGTCATTTTAAAGGATATATATTAGTCCAACTTTTTTTGATGGTTGGTTCAGCAGAACACTTCCTTATTGGTTGAGGCGTGTTTTGAATCAAAGTTTTGCAAGCAGTAGTATTTCTGTGGTACTTGTCAGACGGTTACAACATGGTTCTTTGACAGGAAAGTCATAAAATGAAAATATCTTTCGCTGTTAACTAGTCGAAATGAAAAAGAAATTACTTAATCAATTAAATTACTTAAAAGAATACTAATTTTAAAATACTTATTAAATAATCGCTGCAATAATTAATGATATGAAAATCTTTGATTTGTAATTACCCAACAGATTTTATTACCGAATCCGGAATCAGCATATAAATTAGATTATTTAAAAAAAGAAAAAAAAGAAAGAAAAGTCATTACATTCTAATAAATTAAAATATTTTGTAGCAAATTATTCGATATTCAGTTTATTTAGCTGCAGTGTTGATTATCTTGTTGAAGATATGGGATTTCTTAAAAGTTTTAAATACATGTAAGTACTTTAATGCAATTATAATTACTTTCTTGCATATTACGTATACTTTCTAGCTTTGCATATATATGATTTTATTATTTTTTTAAATAAATATGAAGAAATTTTTTTATGTATTTTCTGTCTTCTATTTTCTTATGTACTAATCATAGCTATATTTTAGTATGATTACTAAATGTGCTCCCACATATTAAGCGCTCTTCTACTTATTTTTTCGTATACATGTGCATAGTAGCGCATTTTGTGTTTAGTTTCGTCATTTAATAATAAAAATAGATCAAGCATTTTGAAAAAAAAAATTTTTTTATGCATTGCATTAGATCTACAATATTAGTGCATAAATTTCTGAAATAGTTTTTCATCAGAATTTTAGATTTGTGTCGGATTTTGTGCCCAGTTCGGAAAATCGGACTAGAAACCGAATGCATATTTAAATTTCTTTATAAAATTTATAAAAGGTAAATTAAAAATCAAAATTGTTTATTGCAAAAATATATTGTCACGTAGATATTTTAGTGTTGAACTCAGTGACGCACACAAGAAGTAGAACTAAACCAATTTATTAACTCAACTCAGAATACAGTAACTGACAAATCTTCTGCTTTTATTCAAGCAGAGAAAGTTCCAGATTACTCTTCTGGAGACAGTAAGAACAGTCCAGAACACTTGTCTGGTAAACTAAAGAAATGTCCAGTATCTTCTGGAACATGAAATAAAGGAAAACATAAAATCAAGGAATTAAGTATTTACATATGCTATTAATCGCATTGTCTCTAGCGGGATTCGAACCCAGGTCTCTTAATCACGAGACCAGCGCCATGACCATTCGATCATGGAGATTCGACTATCTTTCTTCAATGCGGCAATATTATAAAGTCAACGGGAGAAACTTTGGGAAGTTAATTTCAGTATTAAGGAGATTCATGACTTATGATTAAATCGTGATTCTTCAAAAATTTTAAATCTGTGGTCGTCTGATAGAATGTTTTATCATAAAATTATTTATTTTCTTCAGATTATTTAGTTTGGATATTTCATTAAAGGCATGAGAAGCAATATCCAAAGTTACTTTTATTTTTGCCTAAAAAATTTTAAAGTAAACCGTAGAATTCGATAGAAAAACAATATTTAAAACATTTTCAAATTCCGAAATCAGAAATAATTTTTGGAACAGTTATGAAACAATTATAAAGAAAATACTTATATATCCCCCCCCCAAAAAAAAGGTAAAAAAAAATACTTTTACCATCATTAAATGCATTTTTAAAATATTCCTCGGCATTTTAATCTTTTTTCCTTTCTTTATTAATCTTTATATTTATTATTTCTTTTTAGATTGAATGAGTTTATATGTTGTTCCGATCAAGAAAGAATGAACTCTTCATCTGATAAAGGTAAGAATTAATTTTTAAAAACCAATAAATTGCTTTAGATTATTATTGACAAGGAAAAGAATCTACATGTATGAGTTGGAAATCGTTAATTATAATATTACTAAATTTCAGAAAATGTATTTTACAGCTATTTTTATTTATAACAGTTAAACTTGTTCAAATGAAGTAATACAAGATTGCTGTCAAAAATGGTTGTATGACAATTGCGTACAGTACACTTTGCGTACCAGTCATAAAACTGGTACGCAAAGTTATTTAATCAATAGTCTCGTTTACAATGCCGTTGTGTTACCGATACGGGTAATTTCCAGAAGAGGTTACCACATTTTAAACGTTATCTAAAAGTGTCATATTTGGCAAGAGTTAGCGTGATGTTTAACACAGTTTCGAATACTTAACGATACGTTCATTAATACAATTTCATGCGTTTTCATACTAAAGGAATAATTTCCACTTTGCTTTTTATGAAAGATGGATTGCTTTTCAATGTATTTATTCAAAAATGTATGATAAAAATAATTGAGGAATGATATTTCTTCTCATATAAATAGTGTATCCACTTCGAAATAATAATTATTTCTTCTAGATTTTAGATATAAATGCATTACTTTACATAAATATAACGTTTTGCATAAAACGAAAGAGTTTGCGTTTCAGTTTTTGCTTTATTTCTTCTTGCTTCGTTTATTTAATTCAATAATTTTGAACATTAAAATATATGTTATTTAAATATAGGCGCTTAAAAAAAGTTGTTTATTAAATTTAAAGTACAATTAAATGAGGTTAGTGGTATTGTAATGATTTGTAAGGAGGGAAAAGTTGCAAAAGCTATTCTTGTAATGCCGTAAGTTGCAAGAAAAGCTTCCAACTACGGATATTAAGTTTCCATGCTATATCAGTTTAAAAAAAAAATCATTTTCCATTACAAATTTAAACTTTTCTGTTTATCATCGTAGATTTAATTTAAAAGTTGTTGCATTTTTTTAAAATCTGTACTCTGATAAAGATAAATTATTTGTTCATTATATGACTTTGCATTTTGTATATGAAATATTGTAAGTATACGGTGCATACAATAAACAGCTTACTAAATCAGAAGTATATTAATATTTTGCAAACTGATCATTTGTATCTCTGAAAATTTGTTGGACATATTAGCTGAATTCAAATTTAATTTTCTTTTAATTTAATTTTATTAAACCAAAATCCAAATCTACTGTTAAAAAATAAAATAGAATTAAGAAAAATGATTTTTACATTAATATATGTAATATATATTCTTCAGAAACTCTAATTTTATTGAAGATCGTACTTATATGTGCAATAAATCATTAAAAATAGTGTTGAATGAAGTTCTGGTAATACATTTTTCAATAATATACATCTACACCTTTATTGAAATGTTTACTGATTAGCTATGCGTTTTTTCTATATTTTAAACAATATAATTATTTCTAATTTAGAAGAATTCATGGCCATTTTAAACCTTCCAGGGGCTCTAAATATTGTAAATCACAAAGCCCCCCTTTCTCTCCAAATTTTCTTTATTGATTTTAATTTAGTTTTTATACAGCAATTTTAATAGTAAATTTTAAAAACTGAAGTCGCAAGCCCCTTTAAAAAGTCCATTTCAATATTGTACAAATAAAAGAAAAATTCACAGTCAAAACGTAAAATTAATTTTAAGCAAAATATCGAAAACTAAAGACATCTTTCTATAACACTCTAAACAATATTGTAAAAGGAGGGAATATATTTTTTAAACTATAAAGCTCCAAATTTTTTAGAATTATAAAATAGCATAACGAATAACTTGTAAATGGTAATTAGGGGGAATATTACTAGAATAAAGTTCCAAAATTAATTTAATAAATACTTGATTATGACTTGAATAAATTTGACTGCATGGCCCTCTGTCATTAAATGAAAGTATAAAATTAAATACCTTTCTACAACTACTAAAAATTATCAAGAGCTGAGGGTATTTTTCTTTGTTGCTTTTTTTTAACTTATCACTTTTGTTAAGATTTGTCATTTAATCAGACTCGTGGTATTTAAATACTTCTTCATCCAACTAGAATATTATGTTAACTTACCTGCATAGGCATTTTGCGATTAATATTTATCATAAGTATACTTTACAAGCTTCTTATGCATTCTGCTTTCAAAATTTACATCATAAATGGAAAAATAAGAGAATATAGAGTTTCAAAATTATCTAAATTTGTAACAATGTCACAAAAGATAAAAGAAATCATGCTGACAATATTTAAAAATAATATTCAATACACTGCACTATTATAAAAATCAAATAAATAGTAAATGCTGGGGATAAGTTTAAAAATAGTGAAAAATGCTTTCTTACGTATTATTATTCCATTTTCAGTTGTAATGTTCCATTAAAATATCCTGAGTTTTATTTTTAATTCATAAAATAAAATAAGGAGTGTTTTGGGAACTTAAATAACAAACTACCTGATAGCATACACACACACACACAAAGGAGGGGGGGGGGATGAAAAAAATTGACTTTTAACACGGAAGCATATACTTTAAATTTCACAGATATCTCCAAATTTTTTGTTTAAAATTATTCAAAAATTAAAGTGTGGAATATTCAGACTTTAATCTAAAAGCTTTAATTAACAAAATAAGATTTTCTTCCAAAAATAAAAGTGAATGTATATATATGCGACTATTAGTCTATTTAAAATATAGACCATTGCACGTAGAGATATTAAAATTATCACACGTATATTTGGGAGAAAGAAATATGCAATTCAGTGCATTTAAAAATATTAATACAAAAAATAATGTTATCTGTAACGTAAATTAAAATTTTAAAAATATCATTAATTTTATTAGTTTATCAGTCTTTGCATATTTTTATTCTATAAAAAGAATACAGATCTTAGATAGCATGTATGTTTTATAGTCAAGATCTTTCATTTATATTTACGTATGAAAAAGTTTTTCTATATACGAGAATACTATTATTTTAAATATAAGTTAAATATATTTATAACTATATCAGGCTTGCTAAGTTATTTATTTCATGTGTATATGAATTATTTATTTGATTACCAGATTTATCAAAAGCTTTTAACAGATTTAATTTCAAATAGTAGGAGATTATCAACTGTTAAATTCTCTTATTGACTTATGTGTTATTAATTAGCTGAAATGCACATTTAAATAATTCACTTATCTTAAAACATTTGGAATCGTTTGTGATGGTAAAAGTTAAGTTCAGGTGTCATTTTTTAGAATGGAATTTCTATTTCAGATTTTTTTTTAAAGTTTATTGATTTTCATTCCAGAACTATATTTAGCATACTTTGACTGTGAATGATTAATGCAGATATGATTTGAAAGTAAAAACTATTTTTTACCGTAAATTTTTCAAAAATTATCACGGAAAAAAGTCAATATTTCTCTTCATTTTTGATTAATTAAAATTCTAATTAAAAGTTCAAAAAATCACTTTCCTACCATCCAAAGTATATATTTGCCACATTTGAAGGCAGACGGCCTGGTGTGTACAGAGCCAGTATATACACATAGAGACAAAAGTTTCCTTGTATTTATCAAAATTTAGTTAAAATACCAATACATTTTCTCGCCAAATACTCTTGCCAACAGATAACATATGTTTTAACAAATCTAGACTAACCCCCTACCCACTTTTTTTCAAAGAGCTGCGCTTGATTTATTGGCCTTTTATGACCCGTACGCAAATGTTTGTACAAATTTGTCCCATTACCATCAAAAATAATGATTAAAAAGAATGTTATGTAATATAGTATGACGAATTATAATTTTGTTATTATTAAAATAACGAATGCAAAGATGGACATTCACGCTGATTAATGCCGCATCGAAAGATAAATTTCAAATATATTTTGGATAACGATTTATCAGAGCGCTGTACATCGCTTAGCTATTCGGATACATTTATCCGAAGAAATTTGTTTTGTCTAGGATAGTGTCTCAGTGGTGAATTTCACCCATCATTATAAATTTAAATAATGATTAATTTATATTGTTATGTATTCTTTACTATAACGTTTTTGAACTCCATCTTCGTAATTTTTTTCAAAACAGAGCATTATGTTATCTCTTCCTACTGACGTTTATCTATACTTATAATAAAGCTCAATGTGTGTGTGTTGGCGCTCTACAGGCCAGACCATTCAACCTACAGCTACCAAATTTGGCACGTGTATACCTTGGAGGTCGGGAATGTGCACCCAGGGGTTATTTTTTCGAATTTTTAATTAAAATTTTATTTATTTAAAAATTAAGCGAAATTTTGGCGTGTTTCTGCTATAACTTCCGAAAATATTACCGCACAAAAAAGATTTTTACATGAAGTTAAAGATCAAAAATTTATCTTTTAAATGATACCAATGTTTTAACCTTAAAATTAAATTTCTATTTTTAATGAATTTTTAAATAAATATTTTAACTATATTTTTCAACAATATTTTTCGTACAAAATAAAAATAAAATTTAAACTGCACGAGCACGTTTCGCATTCATGGGAAAAAATTAGGTTTTTTCAAAGTGTTGTCATCACATTGATTAAAGTTCCAATTAAAAATAAATTAAATCTTTTTGGAAATGAAATCTGCAAAAATATAATTTTCAGCACGTGTCTGTAGGAAATGAAACAAATAAAAAATATTATTTTTTCTAAAAAATAAATTCAAGAAAAATTATTTTATGATCTTTTACACTGTCTATATTATTAATCCAATAAATCAGTTTTATTTTAAGGCAAGTTTTGTTTAATATGAACAGGATATCCATTCAAATCAGGGCCACACAGCTAATTTGTAAGCCTTTAGTAAGACATAGATCTGCTAAAATAGTCTAAATGGAAAATGATTATATTTTATGTAACTTGATTCAATAAATGCTCTAATAAATAACGAATTTTTGATTTTACATAAAGCTTCTGCTGTGGAAATCACGAATAACGAAATGTTCTTGAAACACTAATATTTTAAATAAAAAGAGTTCCAATCAACTAAATCAATCACTTAAACTGACTGATTTATGAAAATTTGAATATCTCTATTCAATAAAAAAAAGGATTATTTTATATTTTCCATCGATCGTTTCAAAGAAAATACGCCAATCAGTGCGTAGGTTTCTCAAGATTAATTAGCCTAAGATTATGAAAATGTTGAGTTTTTCTAAATTTTTAACATTCAAAACTTCATAAATAAGTCTTAGTTGATTGTGGAAAATAGAAACATTTATTCATTTATTCAAAATTTGGTGTGTCCAGAATATTTCTCAGAATATGATATCTTACTGCATTAAATTTAGACTTCATAATTTTTGAAATATATTTATAGGCCGGAACAAAATATTATTATTGATTTCATTTCTATCCTTTTGAAAGCAAAACTAAAAACTGAATTTTATGCAGAATCTGAGAAATTTTTGTTGAATTATTCTTTGAGATATTATATAAATTATGAAAAATATTTTTTAGTTCACATAAGACTTATATACCGAGCGATTCTGTTTGCAATACTCATATTCAATAATAATAAATAAATAACAATAAAGATGATAAATAAAAATGCTTGGTTTTATTAAAAAATATCTTTATATTAATTGCAATTTCATGATTTCCACTTTAAATTAAAGTTGAAGTTTTACCGGAATAACAAAAAATTAGCAATATATATATATATAGTAAATTGAACGAAACGATCTAAACAATATAAGTTTGGTATGACTATCAAAATTTGAAGATTAAAAATGTTTTGTTTGAGAATCTATTAAGAGACCAGTTACTTAAAATATTTAATTGAAAATTGTAGCGAGCGGTAATACTGGCGAACCGGCTGGTCGCCAAAGGCGGCTAGTGTTAAATAAATTTGGAATTCAGCCAACTGAAAAAAAAAGAGTAAGAGAAAAACAGTTTCGCTTTTTGTCTGAGTAAATTCTTTTTCAACCGTTTGTAAGTTTTAAATAAATCAAAATCCAACATGAAATAACTTAAAAGCTTTTCCCTTGCACCTTCTTTTATCTGTTTGTGTGATATTTGATAGATAGTTTTAACGTTTTAGGATTAATTCACACAGCTGAAAAGTAATCCATATCTATATACTTATAAGAAAGCTCAATGTGTGTGTAAGCTTGCTCTCTACAGCCAAACCTTTCTACCTACAGCTATCAAATTTGCCATACCATAAAGGCCAGGAATGTGCACTTCGGAGCGAATTTTTTTAATTTTTAATTAGAATTTTAATTAAGTGAAATCTCGACGTCTGAAGTTATTACAGCACAAAATTAATTTTTGAATCAATTTAAAGCACAAAAAATTATCTTTTTAATGATACCAATTCCTTTAACCTATAAATTAAATTTTGAATTTTAAAGAATTTTTAAAGGATTATTTTAACTATATTTTACAACAATATATTTTACACAAAATAAAATTTTATCTGCACGAGCACGTCAATGGGCGAAAATCAGCTTTTATCAACATGTTGCCATCACATTGACAGAAGTTCAAATTAAAAACAAATCAACTATTATTGCAAATTAAATATATAAAAATGCAATTTGCAGTACGTGTCAGTGTGAAGTAAAAAAATAACAACATAATAATTTCCAAAAAATAAATGTAGGAGTAAAAGAAAATGGAATAAATAAAAGTAGTGAAGGAGTTTAAAAAAGTAACAGAGGCGTTAAATAAAAGTAATGGTTTTTTCTAGGATCTTTTACAATATCTACGTTATTAATTCAATAAATTGTTTAATTTAAAGCAAACATGGTTTAATATATATAGGATAATTACTCTTAATCAGTGCCTATCAGCTAATTTGGGACATAAATCTGCTAACAAAATGGTTTAATTGAGCGAAATAATTATTTTTTATGTAACTTGAGTCAAAAAATGCACCAATGAATTATGAATTTAAAAATTTTTTACCTAGATACTCTGCTTTTTGAATAATTTTTAACATAATATTCTTGAGACACCAATATTTTAAATAAAAATTGTTGTACTCCAATCCACTAAATGAATCACTAAACTGACTAATTTATGAAATTTGAATATAACTCTTCTATAAAAACTGGCGATTTTATACCATTTCATCTACCGTCTCAAAGAAGATACATCAATCTTCTACCAGGGTTTCTCAACAGTGATTGGCCAATGATTATGAAAATATTGATTGTTCTGAAACTGGTATATAAAAATTTCATAAGTCGATCAAGTTTGATATCAGAAGATAGAAACATTTATTTATTTATTTAAAAGCTGAAATGTCAAGAGTATTTTGCAGAATATGATTCCTTAGGACAAAGGACTGTGTAAAATTTAAACTTACTATTTTTTACATAAGTACATTTATTGACTAAAATAAAACAAAATAATTTTTTATATCATTACTTTTTTATATCATACTTTGATAGTAAAACTAAAAACTGGATTTTACGATGACCCAGAGAAATTTTTGCTGAATTCTTTAAGATACTGTATAAATTACGAAAAATTCAATGCCGATCAATTCTGCTTTCAATTTTTATATTTAAAAAAAATAGACATGATTAGTTTTTGTAAAAAGTGTTTTTATATGAATTGTAATTTAACATTTTCAATTTAAATTAAAGTTGAAATTTGATGGGCGCTGACAGAAAATTAAAGAGAGAGAGAGAGAGAGAGAGAGAGATAAGTAGTACAATGAGCAGAACTGTTTAAGGCCAACATAATAGTATGACAGAATTATATAAATAGCAAAATCTGAAGCTTAAAAGTATTCTGCAGCAAAAGTTATTAAGAAACCAAGTTACAAAAATATTTAATTGAAAATTTTAGTGATCATTAATACTGGCGAATTGGCTGGTCGCCAAAGGCGGCCAGTAAACAATAAATAAACTGTATTTGATACGCTGAAGAAAAGTCAAAGGTTAAGTCAAAACTCTCTTGTTACGTTTACAGACAGAAATTTCATCTTCATGAATAAAGTTGTTATGAGAAAAATATTGGTAAGTAATGTTTATATCAAGTCTATGCAATCCTACATTTTTTCAGATTAGATGAGCTTATCATAAAGATAGGCAAATTTATGATTTTTTCATTTAAGTGTTTGCAAAATATGTTAAATAGAAATGGAAATTTGAAGAGCGAATAGCATGGACTGAATAATTTGATTATGAATATCCTGAAGTCTTCAATACTTGAAACATATCCATAGCATTGGTCTGAAAGGATCTGCGAACTAAACGGTGCCGTTTCAGTTCAATTCAAAAAAGTTTTATTGTTTATGAGAATGTTTTTAGCCATTTTGGATCGGTTAATTTCAATCTTAATGAAAGTTGCCGTTTTGTAAAGTATAGTATTACATGTTAAAGTATATATACTACTCTTGGATTTTTAGCAGACAAAAGATCAAAAACAGATTCACCAAATCAAAAGGTGCAAAAGGATCTTTTTAAGGGTAAAATTTGGGAAAATTCATGGAACTGATACACCTACATTCATTAAATCAATTTAAATTCCAAATAAAGCTGCTTATTACAAAATAAAATCGGCTTCAGATTGATTGTTTTTATCGTTGACGTTGATAAAAGACGAAATCTTCTAATAGGTGACTAAGTGGCAATCATAAAGTTCATTGAGAAATTAGACTTCCAAGTATCATCTGGTGATAAGACAAATTTAACTGACATGCAAACAACAACAACAACAACAAAAAAAAACAATAAGATGTGTTAATACTTAATTTATTTAAAGCCGCCTCGTGATCGTGTTACTTTTTGTATTCTTGTCATTGGTTCTTTGTAAACACAAGATTTTCTACTTTAATTTTTGATGTTGAATTTCTACATTTGATTGCTACAGTAAACAAGAATGTAAAGGAAGTAAAAAATTCTTTGCTAATAACTATTGAACTATTAAAATTCATAGATAATATGATACATAAAATTATGGTGTTGATTAGAAACCAAAAAATGCACAAGCAATTATATTTAAAAGAAGTGTGTGACATAAAATTATGGACCAATTTCGATAAAATGAATTTTATTATTCTTAATATGTTGAGTACTTAACAGCTAATGCTATTATAATAAGCAAATAAAGTAAAGATTGCAAATTAAAAATAATGAAAATAGTAGATTATTACCACTTTTTTCGACATTTAAATCCCATGCAGGAATGGAAGATTATAAGCAATTTTATTAATTTTCTCGCATTATATTTCTCATAAATTGGCAACTTCTCTGAGGCAATAAAGAATTGTAAAAAGTTTTTCGATATTTTGGTTGACCGTAGTGTAAACATGCAGTCTAGCGTATATATGCAGTGGAATCAGATCTCGGAATAACGATTTTTTAAATTACAAAACTGAAACTTTGGTTGGAGGCTGTTGCTGCCTATTTTAAATTCAGCATTTTATTCATAGCTATTATTTTAATCGCACGCACGCACACGCACACACACACAGAATAGACAGACAGTATTTATATTTTGGTATCGAATATACATAGTAAGAATTAAAGAAATTGAAGAGAAAATGAGAAGAAACAATATTCGAATACAATACGAGCCATCGAATACAATACGAACCATCGAATAATGAATGATCGTTAAAATAAATGCATGCCTGATTAAATCATCCATGTAAATTCGAATATAATGAAATGTTTCAATTTATGCCAAAGATTTCCATCATATTTTCACGCAAACAAAACAATAAATTATTTTAAAAACTTATTATTTTCTTTGAGCATTATTGTTCACATTATTAAAATGTTTTTGAATTGTCTTTAATGACGCATTTTCCTCTCTTTACTGTTAAAGGGCAAATTTCAATGTTGAATTAATTTCTTTAATCGAGATCATTTCTTAGATTAATGTCCCTTTTTTGAAACAACACAAAGTTTATCGGGGGTTGACCTCGTAATTATGAACGGTGGTCAGATGACTTTTTAATCTAATGTATTGGTTGGAAAGATCTCGACCGTGTTGCCTTTTTGAAGGGATTAATATCTACAATTTCTCTTAATTTCCTCGTTTAGCCTTGGGAAATTTACGATGAAAATTGACATAATGATTTAATCCGACAAATCTGGTCATGGTTGGATGCCGGAGCCATTGTACGGACGGCGACCAGTTATTTCAATTGCCTTTATCATTTGTTTTGTCAGCGGTCAAGGAGAAGGAAAATTAAAGTCATTAGCTCAGCACGTGTCATAACACGACATAAAATGTCATTTTTATTTCCTGTATTTGTTAAATTGTCGATATTATACTTTATTTATTGTTTGAAATATTATGAATTAGCTAAATGACATTTATACAAAAACGAAGGGGAAAAAATAACGGGAAGATTCTTCTAAACAGTTGCATGATTTTTTTTTCCATACAGAAGATTCTTTTTCATACAGTTACACGATATGGGGAGTTTTACATTTAACGCTGTCGTACAGTCAAAAAAAGCAAATGCCGGTTTTAGCTCTCTTATTAAAACATTAATGACGAAAATTTAATGCAAGCAATGGTGGATTTAGGTACTTTGGGGCTCTAGGCAGTGTACATTTTGAAGCCTCAAAAGATATCTTTTAATAAGATGATCAATTTAGTTTCACATTTCTGGACGTTTTACTATCTTAATGATTTATTTAAATTAATTCTTTTTATTTATATAGTATAGAGAAAATATAATAATCGTCAAAAAATTTGAACTTAAGATTTTGACGAATCTCCACGTTTTAGACCTACCTGAGTTCGAAAAACACATTTTTGGAAAATGTCCGTCTGTCTGTCTGTATTCGATAAAGATAATTCAAAAACTCTTTGAGCTAGACGGATAAAATTTGGTATACTGGCTTAAAATTAATTTATTGATTTCTATTAAATTTGGAGCAAAATTCGCTCATAGGAAATCTGTCTATCCGATTGTTCGAATATAAGTTAGCTCCATATCTACAAAACAAAGAGAGGTAGATATATACAATTCTTTACATAGATTTAACATCTTTAGTATAGACGCCTACCAAATTTTGAGCTAAATTCAACAAGGGGTTGACCATCTGTCGGTCTATACTTTTAGAAACATGTAAACGCGATAACTCAAAAACGCAATCACTTAAATGTATCAAATTTTATACTTGATTTTGGACTTTTGTTATAGTTTTATATCAAATTTTTGTTTCATTCGGTTGGAAATAAAGCGTCTAAAATCCAAATTGGGTTTTTGGATACTTTTGGCCCCATGCCAGGGATTAATCGCTAAAACACTCATCAAGGATCATGCGATAGATTCAGTGAAAATGCTAAATTGACGCAAAAGGTTAATATTTCGCAACTATTGTACTCCAATGCCATGCAAGCCATCCATTTGGATAACATCTTTAATAGAAATAATCGAAAAAGATTTGGGAAGATCACGGCCGCTGTTTTTTTACTTTATTAACATAGTGAAAACATTTGTCTTTACTTATTATGATTCCAGCTTGCTCGGCTTCCACGTTTTTACAAAATATTATTGAAGCAAAATTTTATTGTTTATAAATATTTAATATATGAACGTAATGATACATATATAAGAATCTAGCCAATTATGTGTGATGAAGTTTTGATATTATTATAATACTTTATCACTCAAAGAATTTATACCTTTTATAAATTTATTTATTTGCCAACTGGGAAAATGAAGCTCTTTTAATCGTCTTGCTCCCGGATCGAATACAGATATAGAATTCTGCTGTCAAAATTCCAGAGAGAATTTCATTTCTCTTTTTCATATAATTTTCAGTCATCACATTAATATGCTCACCAATATACAAATAAGTGATCAATCGATGCTTTGATGGATTTGGCTCAAAATTTAATACAAATCAACAATTCAATAAAAACTAAATCAAACTTCATGCATCCATGTCCATACCTTTCTGAAATATAGTATTCACATATAGGCGGATGGAACAGATAAATAATCCGTAGACGAAATTTGCACAAAATTTGTTAGAAATCCGCAGTTTTTGTGTTAAAAAAATCCTATATCAGATTTCATTCATTCTAGTTATATATATTTCCAATTATTATTCACAAAACAAAGTGTATATTAAAATTTTATTATTATATTTTTGATGATTGCATTTTATGTACTTCGTATACGGAAAAAAGGCCGAATATGAAAGGTTCTAACAATAACAAATTACGAGGAATTGTCAATGGATTCAGCTTTTGTTTTTGTGATACATTTTAAGTGGCAACATAAATCTACTTTTGAGATCCATTAAAAACATTTTGTTTGAGAAAAAGATGTGCAATCATAGCACAGTATTGACGATTCGCAAAATACCATTCTTAAATGGCACAAAAAATAAGATTTTTTAAAGATGTTTGTAGCAATCTATTCTTTCATAGATTAATACTGGACGCAATAATCATAATGAATCATTTCCTCCTTTTGAGATATTTATTTTGTAATGTTTTATGAAAATATATTCCAATGTTGCTGCTTTTCTAACATGTGAATACATTATAAATGTCCTTCGATATGAATAGAAATTTATTGAATTTTACGTGTCAAATTACTCAATATCAATACCTATATTATCTGTTTTGAAAGAACGCAAAAAACTTTTTAAAAATATTGTAAATATTAATCTTCTTTAATCTTCTTAATCTTTTAAGATGAGAACAATGTTTCATGGTTTGAATAATTCAAAAATTAAATATTTGCTCTGGAATTCAAGACGTGGAATATTCAATACGGTAATCTTCTTGCATAGCAGTGACGAGTTAAAGAAACGATAAAGTATAAAACAGATGAATATAAAGCATATATACTCTTGTGTTAGTCGAGAATGTTTGCCGGTATTGTTTTGTGGTTTTCTGAAAATCAAACAGATCCTAGATTCCAAAATTTTGACAATTAAATTTTTTTTTACGTGGAATTTTCTGAGACATTCCTTTCTCGTAGCCATGTCAAAAATCAACAATCCCGATGTTCTAAAAATGATCGAATCGCAGTTTGACAGTGTTTTGGAATTGAAGAATAGGATCCTTCTTTTATCTTCTACAGCGGAACGAGTCCGATTAACCGATCTTCCTGGACATCATGTCATCACAGAAAAGCAACGAATTCGAATTAGGCAGTTGTTAGAAGACAAGGAGCATGCTCTTATCGGTGGAAGGAGATGACTGCAAAACATGGATTTTAAAAAGATGCTAAAATTTCAGAGCCTAGAAAGAGTAACATATACATAATAAAATATTAAATGTACTGATAAAATGTAGTTCTTCCTGCATAAGAATTATGAATTTTAATTGTTTTATGTAATTACTTTTTAATGAATAATTTTCATTTAGAAATTATTGATTGGAAAACTTTTCTTGTATCGAAATAATAATTCTTCATTGGGTATTATTAAAAAAAGGTTGAAACAATAGTCATGCAATTCTGTGAAATAAGTATAAAATAATTAGGAAAAATTATTTAAAATCAATTTTAAACGTAAATTATCTAATTCATCAATTATTAAAATATTCATAATTAGTTATAAAAACAAATATAAGTGATTCAAGCATGCATCATGTAACAACCTTCTACATGCATACATCAACCTTTTAAAATTTGCATGTTCAAGCATGTTATTATTAGAATGTCCTACTTATTAATGCGGTGCAAGTAAAACTGCATTAATTTTTACGTATTAAGAAAATATAAACTATGCAACAGCAAATATATCACAGTCTACACATCTACCACACTTTCGTTTTTCTTTGATTTTTTTTCAGTTTTCGTATTTCCTGACATACCTACACCTAAAACACAGAATAATCACACAAACTGAAAAATCGAATATATTTAATGTCATAAAAGATGAGAAATAAAACAGTAATTAAATGATATTTCTGATATATAAATCTATGTAGATGGTTGAGAACAATTAAAATACTAGGTGGTTATTATTAAAATGACACTACTTGCACTTATGTAAAGCCCATTCCGGTTGAGGGATTTCATTGAAAATTGCTTTACGCGTTATTTGGACAATAGGGAAAAGTAAAAAAATAATGATTTAAATTTTGTCCATTAGACGGCGGTTTTCATGAAAAGTAGAAAGGTTTTCAGGCAAATTATGATCGTTATGGGGGATACTGTATATCCTAAGGCTTTATATGACATATAAAGCTTCTGATTACTGTATGGAGTAGTTTCATTGCTGATTTCATTTTTTGCCCCCTTTTATTTTCTCGTATAAGTACTATAGAGAAAATGTAATAATGGTCAAAAAATTAGAACTCGAGATTATGATGAATCTCCACATTTTAGACCTGCTTGAATTCGAAAACACATCTTTGGAAAATGTTCGCCTGTCTCGGACAAAGATAATTCTAAAATGCTTTGAGCTAGACAGTGAAATCTGGTATATGGTCTCTACATTGAAGCTGCAGATTTCTATCAAATTTTGGGCAAAATCTGTTCAAATTAAATCCATCTATTCGGCTGTTGGAATACATTAAGAAGATAATTACAAACCGAAGAGAGCTAGATGCATAAAATTCAGTACACAGATTTAACATCTATAGACGCCTCTCAAATTTTGAGCCGAATTCAACTATGGGCTGACTGTTTGTTGGTCTATACTTTCAGAAAAATGCAAATGCGATAATTCAAATACGCAATGACTTAAATATATCAAATTTGGTATAGAATTTTGTGACTAGAAGTGTAGTTTTGTGTCAAATTGTTGTTTCAATTGGTTGATAAAAACGTATCTAAAACAGAAATTCAATTTTTAAATAATATTAACAATTACCAAGGATTAATCGCCAAATAACTCGCCCAAGGATAACATGATAGATTCAATAAAAATGCTAAATTCCCGCCAAAAGTTAATATTTCGTAACAGTTGTACGCCAATGCCATGTGAGGTTTTCTCTGGCATGGCAAGCTTTTTAGAGAGTATGCAAGAAAGTTTTGGGGAGACCACTCACACTGGTTCTTTAAGAAGAACATTCCTCAACGATTTGAAAAGTGTTCCGTCACGGGGATCGTCACTGTGAACTTCTATGGTAGTAAATGATTTATGCTTTACATTTCTGCGAATGTTTAGG
>JAPMOR010046012.1:238948-268270 GCA_026543865.1 Argiope aurantia | reverse complement strand
TGTCTGAGAAATGAAAGAACTGCTTCTTGTAATTTTTGGGAATGATGAGTTATTTCGACATGTTTTCTGACTGCCTGTCATCCTCATATTACAGGCACTAATCCGGGCATAAATGTTTGCTGGGTGAGAGGATACCTAAAAGATCATCTTTATGGAGAAAGCATATGGACTCCGCATGAATTAAAATCAAGAATAACACACTATATTTCAGCAGTTCCTTGACAAACACTTTACTCTGCTGTTAAATATATTATAAACGTTAAGTTGACTAACTCAAATAGAACATTTAATAAATCATGTGATTAAATTAAGTTTTCGGTTTTTGTTCTTTATGAATTATTTTTTCGCCTGATGGTCGAAATTTAATTTTTATTTTAAATTTTTTTCTCTTGTGGTTTAAATAACGTATATACCAAGTTTCAACAGAATTAATCAATTAGAATAGTATCTATATAAATATGAATAGAATCACTTTAATTATAACCACCGTAAATATACAAATATACAATGATTGTTTGAATTCAAGTTTGAATATATGGAAATATTAGTTGTATGAATATAGTAGAATCCAATTTAATATTTCAGATCTTTATGATATATCGTTTTTATTTTCAAATTAGCCATTTCTGCCAACCATCTTATTTTCCTGGTATATTAGCTGTGTTTAATTCAATTTAAATATTTTAAGCATCAAATTGTGTTAGACATTTCAAGCTATTTTATTCAAATAGTTTTGGACCTCCTGTGTTTATTGTGCACAGAAACTTTCCTAATCGAGTCCAAGTTTCATGACGACACAATGCCGTTAGACTGTCTGGGTAAACTATCTTCTAATAACGTGTTAAATTTCACAACACTGTAATATTATTTCCTTATATCTTACTGGCTGCATTTGACATTAATTTGATTCGGTGGGATTAATGGTTGTGTTTCATTAATTTCAATAAAATATTTTCCAGCAAAATATCTTTAAATTTCAAATTTTGATATGCATATAACATACTATTTTAGAAGCTTATACTGTGCAATTTTTTGTGCTTTATATTTTCCTAATTTTCTAACTACAACTTTATATATCCAATTATATCACTGGAAAGAGCTGTAGTGTTTAAAAATTGGCTCAAATTTTAATTCCATTGCTTGATTCTGAAGTTAAACTTTACAGTAGATCTTAATTCCATTATAGAAGCAAAAGTCTTACTGAAACTTAATCATCGTGGAAATAAGCTGAGTCTTTATATTTTGATAATTAACAATGGGAAACCAGCAAGAATAGTCATCCCAAAACTTTCTCGCATACTCTCTAATAAACTTGTCATACTAGATAACGCCTTGCTATGACAATGGCGCACAATATTTATGAAATATTAACTTTTGGCGTGAATTTCCCATTTATACTGAATCTATTGTGTCATTCTTGGCGAGTTCTTTGGCCATTAATTTAATAGTATCCGAAAATCTAATTTGTGCTTTGGACACATTTTTCTCAATCCATTGAAATAAAGATTTGATCCAAAATTACACTTGTAGTCAGAAAATTCCGTACCTAATTTGATATATTTAAATCATCGCGTTTTCGAATTAATGCATTTACATGTTTCTGAAAGTACAGATGGTCAGACAGTTAACCCGTCGTAAGTTTTTCTCAAACTTTGATAGGTGACTACAATATAGATAGGCAATTACAATATAGATGTTAAATCTGTGTATCGAATTTTATTTATCTAGCTCTCTTCGTTTTTAAGTTATCGTGTTAAAATATATTCGAACAACCGAACAGACAGACTTCCTCTGAACAAATTTTACTCAAAATTTGATAGAAGTCTACAAATTTTGTGAAAAGTCCGTATACCAAATTTCAGTTATCTAGCTCAAAGTGGTGTTTAGTTATTTTTGTCACATACAGATAGACAGACAATTTTCAGAAATGTGTTTTCCGATCTCAGGGAGGTCTAATATATGAAGATTCGTCAAAATCTCGGGTTCGAATTTTTTAACGATTACTATACTTCCTCTGTAATACATATATGAGAAAGTAAAAAGGATAAAATATTTGTATGAACAATGAAAGTGATTTGTATTAAATTTAAATACTGAAAAATATATCTTTGTAAAATACAATTGAAATATCATTTAACAATTGAGTAAGAAAAGAAAAACGCTATATGGCAGAAAAATTGGTATAACTTAAAAGAGAATATTTGGAATTTTACAATGATGTGAAAATCCTTTTTTACTTTAAATATTATTAAATAATTAACGTGGAAAATCGTCAAAATTGCACTTTATTTTTATTTAGTTAAAAAAAAACTAATGAAAATTAAATATATATATAATCTGCAAACATAGCAAGGCAATCTCATAAAATGAAAATACGAATAACTTAATCCAGTGCCATTAGAATAAAGAATAAAATTATTTGAACTTTGTTAATTCGAATGTTTTTAATTTAAATTTTTATTAAACTCTTTTGAATTTCCATTTCTTTAAATATCGTTTATAAAATGGAAAAAATAATATATACATATTTTGGGAGTGATTTTATTATTAAATCTCTTCTTATTGTATGCGTTATTAACAATAATATAATAAGTGTATGCTTTATTTTACGTGGTATTAAAAAAATCAAAAATTTTTATTTTAAAAATGTTCGATGTATGTATTTTACGGTTTACTTTGAAATACTGCTGCGCAGTTGTTAAAGTGCCCAAGTTTAAGAACGTTAACATTTTTATTAAAACTATAAAATTATGATCATTACTTCGTTAGAAATATTTCGTACTTTTTAAAGCTATTTTATATAAAAAATAAAATTTTATAGGCATTTTTAAATTCAGCATTTCCTTTGTCTTTTATTTCAATAATTTTAACATCCATTTTTTTTTTTTTACTTTGGAAAATGGAATAGATTTAATTTTTGTTATAGTTCCATCAACCAAGACAAGCCTAATATTAATAATAAATTGAAATATTTAATATTTAATTTTTTTAGATAGAAAATTGAAAAAAAATTAAATAGAACTGTTTTAATAATTGTTTAGAGAATTGTTAAAATATTCTCACTGATTTTTCGAATTTTTTACCATTTCCTTGCACATAATAACATTATTTATGTGGATATTACAACAGGACAAATTATGACCTCTGAAAATATCTCCACCCTTCATTCCCTTATAGATATTACTATTCCAATCATTCTTGCTTTTTCCTCACATCCTTCTTTTCTAGTAATAGTAATGTGCATAATTACTGATAAGTCATTTTCTTGTGATTCATCATTATTCTCAAATTTGCAAGCAGAATATTTTAAGACAAACATTTTCCTATTCGAAATTCTCATCACTTAAGAAAAATTTTCTTTCTTATGAATACACGAAATTATAGCATTGTCATTAAAGTTAATCGCATTAATTATTCTGCACATCTGTTTGATTATTTTTTGTGCAACATCCCTGTTGTTCCTCTGCCCTCAATTCTATCTGACATTAAAAGTAGTCGCGCTCACTCAACCGAGAAATCAACAAAAGTTGTGCAATGCATAACAATGCGTTTCTTCTCGAAAAATCTTGATATTTTTATTCTGGAGTTTTATACCTGTAGTGGAAGATGTTAAAAGCTTTATTTGAAGAATGATTTAATTTGAATTATTTAAAATTAAGTTGGTTTATCCGCCATAATTTTTTTACTTCTAGTGTTGTCATTTTATTTTTATTTTATGCAAAGTAAAGCAAAACAAATATTTCTTTCTTCTAAATTAGCAAAAAAAAAAAAAAAAAAAAAAAAAAAAATATATATATATATAGGAGGAGAGGATAGAATTAATAAAAAAATTGCGAAAATTTCCTAATCTTTTTAATTGAAGACAAAGCATAATATATGAAGAATCAGAAAACAACTTATTTTTTACAAAACTTTCTCGCTTACTTTCTAATAACTGTATTCTTCTTCTTACCCCGTATAAAATTGTAAGCCTAGGGCAAAGCCCTGAACTCCAGGAGTGCTCAGACTTTAATTTTCAGAATCTCGCACATGAGCGTTTTACTCTTCTTGGTGGAAAAAAGAAAACGAATAGAAAAGAAACTTTGGACACTTTTTTTTTGTTTACCGATTAAAATCAAAATTTCACACAGAACAACAATTTTAATAAGAATGTAATATACTAATTTTCATTTGTCTAAGTTATTATTTTTTTTTGAGTCATAAGAATAACGCATATACTAAAATATATATAGACAGATGATCTGTCTCTTATTGGATTTGGTTCAATATTTAATACGAATCTGCACTTTAGATTTTAAATACGCGTACCAAATTTTATTCATCTCATTCTTTACGTTTTATTGCTATTGATTCACTTTTATTCGGATTGCCAGTCATATTTCCAGCTGCTGAGTTTCATTCAAAATTTGTGAGAAATCTGCAAATTTGGTGAAACAAACACCAACCGATAACTCAAAAACATACCGACTTAAATATATCAAATTTGGTATGGAATTTTGTGACTACAAGTGTAGTTTTGTGTTAAATTTTGTTTCAATCGGTTGAGAAAATCGTGTTTAAACGCAAATTCGATTTTCGGTTACAATTAATCGCCTGCCAGAAATTAATCGCCAAAAAACTCGCCAATAATGACACAATAGATTCAGTAAATATGCTAAATTCATACCAAAAGATGATATTTCGTAACTATTGTACGCCCATGCCGGAGAATGCCTTACATTACCATGTAAGGCATTCTCTGGCATGGTAAGTTTATTAGAGAATATGCGAGAAAGTTTTGGGGAGGCCACCCCTGATGATTTTCCATTGTTAATGGGCAAAATAGCTTTTTTTCATGACGAATAGGTTTCAGGTGTGTATGATTAGATATGATATGTTTCCGATAAAAGTTGTGGAATATTTTTGTACTTAAAATTGAAATTTAATTTCAGAATCAAGCAATGCAAAAAAAAAAAAAACTATGCCAATTTTTAAATATTACAGATCTTTCTCGTGATTATTATCTAAAGATATATTTAGAAAATTAGGAAAATGTTTAGCATAAAAAATAGAACGATATAAGCTTCCGAAATAGTATGAGTTATAAGAGTAACAAAATTTGAAATAAAAGAAATTTTGCTGGGGAAACATTTTATTGAAATTTTAAGCAACCATTTATCCCATCGAATCAAATGAGTGCCAAAGGCGGATAGTAAGATATAAAGAAGCGATATTATCGTATTGTGAAATTTAACACGTTATTAGAAGATTGTTTACTCAGACAGTTTAATGGCATTGTGTCGTCCTGAGACTTAGACTCGATTAGGAAAGTTCCAGTGCACAATAAACACAGCAGGTGCAAAACTATTTGAATAAAATAGATTGAAATGTCTAACACAATCTGATACTTAACAATGATTTGTTGTAGAAGTCGCGAGGCCTAAGCTGTGCTTAAAATATTTAAATGGAATTAGATACAACCAATATTGAAGGCAAACAAGCTGGTTTGAAAATAAAAAGTTACTCCTGAAAGATCTGAAATATTAAATTGGACTTTACTTTTATATTCATACAACTAATATTTCCATATATTCAAATTTGAATCCAAACATAAATATAGGGTGGTCATAATTAAAGTGATGTACTCAAATTTATATGGAGATCCTTCTGATTGATGAATTTTGCTGAAACGATATGTAAGTTATTTAAACCACGAGGGAAAGAAGTTTGAAATAAAAGTTAATAATTAAGATTTCAACCATCAGGTGAAAAGGCGATTCCTAAAGAACAAAAACGAAAACTTAATTTAATCACATAATTCTATTTGTGTCGATCAAATGTTCGAAGCATATTATAACGTATTCGACTGCTGAGCAAAGTGTTTGTTACGGAATTGCAGCCACATAGCGTGTTATTCTTGCTTTTAGTTCATGCGGAATCCATATGCTTTCTCCATAAACACGATCTTTCAGGTATGCCCTCAAACAGAAAACACAAGTATTTTTGTATGCTATTAACGCATACTAGAAATTAATTTAAAAGTGCTAAATTCACGCCAAAAGTTATTATTTTGTAACTATTTAAGAAAGTGACATGTAAGGCGTTCTCTGGCACAAGTTTATTAGAGAATATGCGAGAAAGTTTTGGAAACATCATTCCCGCCTGTTGACAGTTACAATAGATTCTCTTTATATCCTTCGTATACAAGAACATAAAAATAACCTATTGGAATGTTTGCCATATAAATGTTGTCTTATTTGTAGAAAATTATCTGAAATCAAAGTAGATTGTTTTCTTTCCATTTTATCTTATTTTAAGATTAAAACAATTTCATTGTTACATCAAATCCTATTTTAAAGCTATTATTTTATGTAATCCGCATTAGGCTTAACTCGAATTGTCTTCATATTTTAATATGATAATGCTTATAGGTTTAAATATTATCTATGAATTGTGATCATTATGACTACATTTCATTATATTGTGATATTATTATATTATTTATTTACAGTATTTTTACATTATGATGTATGATATGATTAAGAAAATTCAAAAAGCTCTGCAGAGTCACTATGAAAGACTGTTTTAAGAACATTATTAGATTTTTAATTTAAATTTTAACGTTTTTTTCTTTAATAATCACGAAACAAGTTATTACATAAAAATGTTTTTTACAACATATTAAATTTTTTTTTAATTGGCTTTAAAAATTTGTCATTTTTTTCTTCAATATTAATAATTTTTTAAAAGAATTTAAATTATATTTTACAACAATATTTTTCATTGTTTTGGTTATTGATTTCTGATTCTCGTTTCATTGATACTAAATGCATTTTATTGCCTATAACTTATCCCTATTATATAATTAAGAATAAAAATACACATTGATTAATCAAGATTAAACATTATCATGAAATATCTTGGATTAATCGTTCAATCTTTTATAGGAAGGAGCTATTATATCGTTATGTCTAGAATCTAAATAGAAGAAAATCTTTTAAAAGAAGGGTGAATATGAAATCAGAGCAGACCAAAACTTTAACGGATCTAAGAATTTTTAAGGAAACAGAAGGTTTAATTGTTGGAAGTAGAAGCAAAGGCCTCTCATAAGGGCCTTCTATAATGTTATCAAAATAATTGTATGCAAAACAATTTATTGATTTTGAATAATAATTAATCGAATAAACCCACTTGGTTAGTTTTTGTCACGTGAAATTAACAATGCATGCTGCATATTTACATTATTTTGTAATAATATGTCATGCCTTTAATTTTATATTTGCAAAATACTCAGGAAATTCCGAATTGTCTCGGCTCATTTTATGTATATTACGTGAATATAAATTGATTTCAGTGCTTTTCAAGTAACTCGTTTTATTTCCATTTTTTTTTTTTTGAAAAATGCACTTATTTCGATAAATTTTGTTAAAAAGTGTTCTTTCCCAAATTTCTATTTTATTTTCTGAATATTTGTAATTTACTTTTCATTTGTTATCATTATCGATAATTTTTTAAATTTTATTAAATAATTTTAGTTATAAACAAATTTAAGAATTATATCTACCTTACATAAACCGTTTAGGGCATCTATTATTAGTTTTTCGAAGTTATTGATTATCCAATTTAATTGGACGTATTGTTGAAACAAACATTTTATAGCGAAGTTAGTTTTCTAAAGTGAAAGAGTTAAAGTTGTAAATTACAATTTAGCGTTTTTATCGGTTTTAATGTTATTTGGTAGGGTTGTAAAATTTTTTTATTTACTTATTCTGAATTTTTTAAAAATAATTTAATAAAGCATGTGCTAATCTATACATGTGCTTGTCTTATTTTCTGATTTTGCATGATTTTAATATTGATTTCTAAACAGATCAGAATTCTGATATATTGAAAAAAATGTTTGTCTAACAGATTTTTAATTCCTCTTTGAATTTTTGTCATTTGTTACAAAACGACATCTTAAACTCAGTCTTTGTTTTCTCTTTCATTATTACTATAAGAAAAAAATGCACATTCTTGTTTTCGCAATTTTCTATTTCATGCAAACTTCTTTTCAAAAAACATTACATCTGTATTTAGTTCACGTAGAGCTGATGGCCGCATTGATAACGCAGATAACCTACATATTATGAGTTGTTTGTGAAATTAACCTTAGTCCGCCGATTGCTTCGCAAACTTTTATTTTTTTTGCAGGAAATTTGTCTTGTCAATTAACAGCAGTCATTTTAATAGACTATGGATTTTCCTCTTCTATAATTCAAAGACATATCACAATAATTGCTGCTTTATTATTAAAACGTTGATGATAACCATATGAGCCGTTTATTTTGAAAGTAATGCAAGTCCATCTTAGATTGAAATTATTTTTGACCGAATATATTACGGCAAAATTTAGTTCCGGTTTCTGTATGGTAAAGCAAATGTGGCCGTTTGATATTATGTCTGAAATCTAGGGTGTTTCTTTTTATCTATCTATCTTTGATAAGAAAAGTCGGTGGTTGTAATGTATTTCATAAATAATAAAAAGTATATCTTAATTTTGTGTTCCGATTATAATATGTTTACTTCCAGTTCATTGACAATGAAATAAATATCATTGATCACAAATTCTTGTTGTCAGGACATTCAGTTTTACCGAACGATCGTGATTTTGGTGTGGTAGAACTGGCAATTCGGAAAACCAGTTCCTTGTATACTCCCAGAATTACTATAAAATAATAAGAAATTGTCGAAAACATAATAAATGTTTAATACATGAAACGAAAAGCGGATATTTATTTTCAACCCAACGTCTGGAAAAAGCGGTTTTAAAAGGAAATAAAAATACCGATGGAGAAACCGCGAATTGTTTAACTATATGCTGGATCAGATTTACAAGGGATGCACCATGCAAAATGTTCTACAAAACTTCGATAGAACGAGATGCTGCATTTTAAATTATATATTTGCCACCACAACGAGGAAGACCAAGTAATTATCTTTTATATATGAAAAAAGGAAATCTATTACATCTGAAAAATGCAAGGACATGATGGATTTATTACCATACTAGCCGCCTTTGGCGACCAGCCGGTTCGCCAGTATTACCGCTCGCTACAATTTTCAATTAAATATTTTAAGTAACTGGTCTCTTAAAGGATTCTCAAACAAAACATTTTTAATCTTCAAATTTTGAGAGTCATAACAAACTTATACTGTTTAGATCGTTTCGTTCAATTTACTATATATATTTTGCTAATTTGTTGTCATTTCCGGCAAAACTTCAACTTTAATTTAAAATGTAAATGATGAAATTGCAATATTAAGATATTTTTTAATAAAACCAAGCGTTTTATTTTATTTATCATCTTTATTGTTATTTATTTATTATTATTATTATTGAAGGTGAGTATTGCAAACAGAATCGCTCGGTATTTAAGTCTTATGTTAACTACAAAATATTTTTCATAATTTATGTAATATCTTAAACAATAATTCAACAAAAATTTCTGAGATTCAGCATAAAATTCAGTTTTTAATTTTGCTTTGAAAAGGATTGAAATGAAATCAATAATAATATTTAGTTCCGGCCTATAAATATATATCAAAAATTATGAAGTCTAAATTTAATGCAGTAAAGTATCATATTCTGAGAAGTATTCTGGACACACCAAATTTTAAATAAATGAATGAATGTTTCTATTTTCCACAATCAACTAAGACTTATTTATGAAGTTTTAAATGTTAAAAATTTAGAAAAACTCACCATTTTCATAATCTTAGGCCAATTAATCTTGAGAAACCTGCGCGCTGATTGGCGTATTTTCTTTGAATCGATCGATGGAAAATCTAAAATTTTTTTTTTTATTGAATAATGATATTCAAATTTTTATAAATCAGTCAGTTTAAGTGATTGGAAATTAACTCTTAAAAGTCAGTGATTTAATTGATTGGAGATTAACTCTATGACCACCATAAAATCTGTGCTTTCTCTTGTGGTGTATGCATTCTCCTTAATATCCGCTCGAATAAAACATCACATACAAAAGTACTACATAGAACAAACACATCAAAATTAAACCTAACATTTCAATTGTTGCCAAAAACAAAAGAGAGAAAAATGCAATTAATAAACAGACGATATTTAGAAAAGTACAGATATTTAGACTGGAAAATGAAATTATCTGAAAGTAACCACACGCGCAGACGATATTTACAAAAGTAAAAATATTCAAACCTGAAAAGGAAAATATATGAGCTATTCCATCAATAAATGCCATAAGTTTGTTTATATCTTCATTATTTTATGAGTCATTAAACATCAAAATGGGTCCGGGACTAAATAAACACCCTGTATAAAGAGTGTAAAAGATCATAAAATAATTTTTCTTGAATTTATTTTTTAGAAAAAATAATATTTCTTATTTGTTTCATTTCCTACAGACACGTGCCAAAAATTATATTTTTGCAGATTTCATTTCCAAAAAGATTTAATTTATTTTTAATTGGAGTTTTAATCAATGTGATTTCAACATTTTTAAAAAAGCTAATTTTTTCCCATAAATGCGAAACGTGCTTAATTTTAATTTTTATTTTTTACGAAAAAAATTATTGAAAAACATAGTTAAAATATTTATTTAAAAATTCATAAAAAATAGAAATTTAATTTTAAGGTTAAAACATTGATATCATTTAAAAGATAAATTTTTGATCTTTAACTTCATGTAAAAATCGTTTTTTTGCGGTAATATTTTCGGAAGTAATAGCAGAAGCACGACAAAATTTCGCTTAATTTTTAAATAAATAAAATTCTAGTTAAAAATTCGAAGAAATAACCCCCATGTGCACATTCCCGGCCTCCAAGGTATATACGTGCCAAATTTGGTAGCTGTAGGTTGAATGGTCTGGCCTGTAGAGCGCCAACACACACACACACACACACACACACACACACACACACACACACACACACACACACACATTGAGCTTTATTATAAGTATAGATATAGATATACCTCCTGTTCATCATGAACATTTTAAAATGTTAAATCCGGAATACAATTTAATTATACCTATGTATAAACTGGAAATTTATAATTTCATTGAAATCTATATCTATACTTATAATAAAGCTCAATCTGTGTGTGTATGTTGCGCTCTAGAGACCAGACCATTCAACTTACAGCTACCAAATTTGGCACGTGTAAACTTTGGAGGCCGGGAATGTGCACCTGGGGGTTATTTTTTCGAATTTTTAACTAGAATTTTATTTATTTAAAAATTAAGTGAAATTTTGGCGTGTTTCTGTTATAACTTCCGAAAATATTACCGCACAAAAAAAAAAAAAAAATTGCATGAAGTTAAAGATCAAATATTTATCTTTTAAATGTACCAATTTTTTAACCTTACAATTAAATTTCTATTTTTATTAAATTTCTATTTTAAATTTCTATTTTTTAAATAAATATTTTAACTATGTTTTTCAATAATTTTTTTCGTAAAAAATAAAAATTAAGATTAAGCGCGTTTTGCATTCATGGGAAAAAATTAGCTTTTTTTCAAAGTGTCGCCATCACATTGATTAAAGCTCCAATTAAAAATAAATTAAATCTTTTGGAAATGAAATCTGCAAAAATATAATTTTCGGCACGTGTCTGTAGGAAATGAAACAAATATGAAATATTATTTTTTCTAAGAAATAAATTCAAGAAAAATTCTTTTATAATCTTTTACACTCTCTATATTATTAATCCAATAAATCAGTTTTATTTTAAGGCAAGTTTTGTTTAATATGAATAGGATATCCATTCGAATCAGGGCTACACAGCTAATTTGTAAACCTTTAGTAAGGCACAGATATGCTAAAATGATCTAAATGGAAAATGATTATATTTTATGTAACTTGATTCAATAAATGCTCTAATAAATAACGAATTTTTGATTTTACATAAAACATCTGCTGTGAAAATCAGGATTAACAAAATGTTCTTGAAACACTAATATTTTAAATAAAAAATGTTAATTTCCAATCAACTAAATTAATCATTTAAACTGACTGATTAATGAAAATTGGAATATCACTATTCAATAAGAAAAGGATAATTTTAGATTTTCCATCGATCGTTTCAAAGAAAATACGCCAATCAGCGCGCAGGTTTCTCAAGATTAATTGGCCTAAGATTATGAAAATATTGAGTTTTTCTAAATTTTTAACATTTAAAACTTCATAAATAAGTCTTAGTTGATCGTGGAAAATAGAAACATTCATTCATTTATTTAAAATTTCGTGTGTCCAGAATATTTCTCAGAATATGATACTGCATTAAATTTAGACTTCATAATTTTTGAAATATATTTATAGGCCGGAACTAAATATTATTATTGATTTCATTTCAATACTTTTCAAAGCAAAACTAAAAACTGAATTTTATGCTGAATCTGAGAAATTTTTTTTGTTGAATTATTATTTTAGATATTACATAAATTTTGAAAAATATTTTGTAGTTCACATAAGACTTAAATACCGAGCGATTCTGTTTGCAATACTCATATTCAATAATAATAATAATAAATAAATAACAATAAAGATGATAAATAAAATAAAACGCTTGGTTTTAGTAAAAAATATCTTTATATTAATTGCAATTTCATTATTTCCACTTTAAATTAAAGTTGAAGTTTTACTGAAAATGGCAACAAATTAGCAAAATATATATAGTAAATTGAACGAAACGATCAAAACAACAGTATAAGTTTGGTATGACTATCAAAATTTGAAGATTAAAAATGTTTTGTTTGAGAATCTATTAAGAGACCAGTTACTTAAAATGTTTAATTGAAAATTGTAACGAGCGTTAATACTGGCGAATCAGCTGGTCGCCAAAGATGGCTAGTTTATAATAAAACTCAATGTGTGTGTGTGTGTGTGTTGGCGCTCTACAGGCCAGACCATTCAACCTACAGCTACCAAATTTGGTACGTGTATACTTTGGTGGTCGGGAATGTGCACCCAGGGGTTATTTTTTCGAATTTTTAATTAGAATTTTATTTATTTAAAAATTAAACGAAATTTTGGCGTGTTTCTGCTATAACTTGCGAAAATATTACCGCACAAAAAAGATTTTTACATGAAGTTAAAGATCAAAAATTTATCTTTTAAATGATACCAATGTTTTAACCTTAAAATTAAATTTCTATTTTTAATGAATTTTTAAATAAATATTTTAACTATGTTTTTCAACAATTTTTTTCGTACAAAATAAAAATAAAATTTAAACTGCATGAGCACGTTTCGCATTCATGGGAAAAAATTAGCTTTTTTAAAAATGTTGAAATCACATTGATTAAAGCTCCAATTAAAAATAAATTAAATCTTTTGGGAAATGAAATCTGCAAAAATATAATTTTCAGCACGTGTCTGTAGGAAATGAAACAAATATAAAATATTATTTTTTCTAAAAAATAAATTCAAGAAAAACTATTTTATGATCTTTTACACTCTCTATATTATTAATCCAATCAATCAGTTGTATTTTAAGGCAAGTTTTGTTTAATATGAACAGGATATCCATTCAAATCAGGGCCACACAGCTAATTTGTAAACCTTTAGTAAGACACAGATCTGCTAAAATGGTCTAAATGGAAAATGATTATATTTTATGTAACTTGATTCAATATATGCTCTAATAAATAACGAATTTTTGATTTTACATAAAGCTTCTGCTATGGAAATCGCGATTAACCAAATGTTCTTGTAACGCTAATATTTTAAATAAAAAGAGTTAATTTCCAATCAACTAAATCAATCACTTAAACTGACTGATTTATGAAAATCTAAATACCACTATTCAATAAAAAAAAAGGTTAATTTTAAATTTTCCATCGATCGTTTCAAAGAGAATACGCCAATCAGCGCGCAGGTTTCTCAAGATTAATTGGCCTAAGATTTTGAAAATGTTGAGTTTTTCTAAATTTTTCTATGACTATCTGTTCTTATGCCGAGAATCTGCTATCAATCCACTTTGTTTCCTGCGATACAACAGAATATATAAGATGTGCGTAAAATATTATAACGGTCGAATTATTATTTTCGTTTATTCAGTTATATTTACATTCGATTTTGAAGATAACACTAGGGCTATTTTACGACTGACCACATAATTCCATTTCTCGTTCAGATGACGAGGACGTCACTTGAACTAGCATCGCCTCTTCAGGCTTCCGCTCCGAGATGGCGGGGGGAGGAAGGGATTTTACCCGTAGCGTTGGATGTGGCTCGCGCCAGGTCTACTTATATGATGGATCATTAGTGAAATCATATTTCGAGCCCTGATTCCTTCGGCCAGGCGATCAAGACTTTATCACTGAATCATTGCGGCCAGGAATTATTATGTTAATATCCTGCTTAGACCTAATGAGGATTCGACTATCTATGTTATAGTCCAAAAATTATGTCTTCACGTGTTTCCCAACAGTATACATCCCAAAATATTTTATGTGTAGTTTTCAATTTATATTTTAGAATAACTTAAAACTTAATTTTCAAATACAAAGCTCTAACTGCAGAAATTATAACATAAAGAAATTGATATTTACACTTGTTTCCAAGCCGAGTTAAGTGCTAAATATCATTAATATGAATGAATTAAAAAAATGGCAATATTATATATAATTCTTCATTAGGTATTAGGAGAACGTAATAGATGATTATCGAATATAATTAATCTTAACTGTTTCTGCCAGTATGCGCTACGAATGTTCGTAATTTTAAGCTATAATTGGGCCTGCCGTAGGTGTTAAAAATTCGATATGAAAATTATGTGTACTCTATAAACATTTTAGATAATCTATTAGCTTTGAGTTAAATTAAAGCTAATGCATTTCTTAAAACAAAAAGTAGCATCTAATTAGATGTTAAAGAAAATAAGGCGAAGAAAAAGTTGTTAAAGTAACACGATAATACAACTGTGCCACTTTTTGTGTTGTAATCGGAATTAAATTACGCAGCTCGATTTATCTCAAACAATGAGTTGTTACATAGCTTTTCTGATTTTACTGACCACTTACAACGCACCGCTTTTGCCGCCTTTGTTCTAAGTGAGAAATTACCATCTTAGTGGTCAACAGCTCCAGAGTTTATTCAATAAACTTTCCAGAAAAAGTGGCCATAAAAGGCTGCAGAGTAACAGGCAATAAAATTTATTTTTCTACTGACCCTGAAACGGGAGGAAATAGTCAGGCAGTCACCAATTTCCTCCTCGGTTTAACTGTCATTGTATCGCCATCAAGGTATCCTTACGGAGAAAGGATACCACTTTCTGGGAACACTGATTAACAGGCGTGACGACTTGATTTGTATTCAGGTGCTAAATGTTTGGCGAGATCAAAGCTAACCGTATACGCGTTTATTATTGAAATGCAAAGACTTCATTGTTTTGAAAGTGGCATAAGTTTTTACCGCCAAGACAGTTGGAGTTGGTTTTTATTCGTGAATGCGTAGCGCCAAACTGGCGAAAGTATTTCAATTGCTGTGATAGATAGTTCGTGAAGTTGTGTTTTACGCTAGATGATAAAATACTAGTGCTGTGTTTCGGATTTTTGTTTCCTTCAGTCACGTTTTTTAGCAGCATGGGAATATATCGGTAACTTAAACATGGCAGCAGGGAGTAAGTTTTTCTTTCTTTTTTTTTCATGCATTATTTATTTTGTATTGTAGTAGTTGTTATAAAAATGTTTCTCTCTCCATTGACCCATTTCAGGTTTGTCGATTCGATTTATTTCCTTTAGATCAATACAGTCAAAAAAGTTACTAAATAAATAAATATATTTATGTTTCTATAATTAATCACTGACGGTAGGGTTTTTAAGATGTGTGCATTTAGAACTTTTTTATATTATATGTTTTTTAGTGTTATGGCTAAACTGCAAGAAGAAAATAAGAAATTTATATAATTTATTTATAAGAAAATGAAAGATTTTCCTACATATTCGTTCTTTTTTAAATTAAATCACTGGATTTTTAACAATTAAATTGATTTGATTGAATTGCATTGTTAGTGAAATGATTTTTAAAAATTATTTATTATATTGATGTTTTTTTTTCCAAGAAAGTAATAAAAATTTTATAATTGTGGAAGAAATGACAGGGAAATGAGAGAACCTTAATTTTACTTCAATGAATACTTTAATACTGAGTTTTATTACAGATATTGAAAAAGAGTGTTTCATTGAAATGATTAGTTCTCAATATAAGAATTTTTCACCAATAATTTCACAATTACTTAAATCTTGATATTTTTTTCATAACTGTGAGTTCCATGTTTGATTATCTTCATAGTGAAATATTGTTAAAAAAAGGGCTCGATTTAAAGCAATTTTATGCTTCATATTTTGATTCATTGAATGAAAATTAATATTTCATTTTAACTGATGTTAAATTTGATTGAAATTCATTCACTATTATATCGAGAATTTTTAAACTAAAGAGTCTGGTTCCATATGAATCGAAGTTCAAGAGCTTGAAAGTTTTGTTAATTTTTCATCAGATTGTTAAATAATGGTAATAATAAAAAATATTTTGATTTAAAATATTTCTTTTAAATTTACAAATAATGAAATCAAAATCAATAAAATCTCATTTTCAATGTTTTTTTTTTCGTTTATACTTATGTTTGTTTGCTAGTGCGATGAAATAAATTTTTTTTCACGGATGAGCCACATAATATTTTTCCAATCAGAATTTTATTAGAGTGAAAAGCCTGTTTTCAAAATCTTTCATTGTACCCTGACATCGTTATTTTTACTTTTGGAATAATATATAAGGCTGTGACATGAATACATTTTTCATCCGTATTTTATGTTAACTTTATTACGTTAAATTAATAAAGTTAACATCACATTAAACTTTAAATTGCGTTAAAAATTAACTAGGATGTTAGTGATCTAATTTTTATTATTTTTAAATTTGTAACTATTTAAGAATTTTATGCATCTGTAATGTAATTTTTAATGAGGATATATCACATAGTGATTCTTAAACGGGATTTAAAGAAATTTTTTATATTTTTGCTTCGATATTTCTAAACGCGTTGAAATGTCTTTTAAATTTAAGAAGAATGCTTTTAAATAATCCTGCCTCTTTTTAACAAAACAGAATAAACTTCTCGTGAAATTCAAGTTAAATACATTTTATAACAACTCATTTCCTTGATGATGAAACAACGACCTTTATTTAAAGCTTCAAAATCACAAAAGTTTGTTCCAATGAAAAAAAATATTTTTTTTTAATTTTAAAATTTAATTTGAATTTAGTATGTCATCATTGTTCAGAAATTGACATCTTCCTGGTTGTTTCCTGGAGTTATAATGACTCAGCAATACTTTTATGTACATTTCTATTGGGAATACTATTTATTGCCATGGCGCTCATGTCACGATTTTGTGAAAATTTCTGTGCATCATTTCCTATCATGATTCGTAGAACACTAAACAATGCTCTTGCTATCTTGTGAATATCATAACAAATTGTTTTGATAGAATTCGAATCTACGAATCATATCTATAGGGAGGGTGAAAATCGCTGCCGAGTCGGTACATGGGCATCCAACTCAAGAGGATTGAACACTGTGAAGGAGGCTGAAATTCTAATTTCCTTAACTCCCCGATGGATGGAAATAATTTAAAATATGCGAATTGTGGTCTTAACATGATGAATAACTTTTGTACGGAAACTTTTTCGATAGCTGATATTACTTAAGAGCTATGGATTAAAAAATGATTTCTGATGGACTCTTTTTAATTTTTGCATGTGACGCATGTGAAAAACATTCCTCAGTTGCATTTTTTAAAACCTTTTTCATTTTCACAAGCTCCAACGCCTATGAAACTAGAGAAAATTGTTGAATGGAATATTTTTATTTATATATCTGCAGACAAAGAGAATTTATTCGTTCTCTGGCTAGCCGGGAGCGAATTTTTTTTAGGGTTTTAATTTTTTTTCTTGAGCAAATATGCTTGGTTCAGAATACTGAAGTAAAGAAGGACCAAACGCACAATGTATATCCCCAATTTCGTGAAATATTTGTATGATGAGCTTGGAAAAGGATCCTTATCATGTGAATATCTGTTAATATATGCACAATATATCCTTAAAAATAATCTTTAGTTGGATCACTTTATTTAAAAAAAATTATCACATGTATGTATGCATTTTGCATAGAATAAGAATTTTGAATTTCGTGCTATATTTCCAGCTGCATTAAAACATTCTGCAAATCTGGTGAGCATAAAATTATGTTGATAGCAAGGACGAAACTACGTTAAACAATGCTAGAATCCAGGACTTTGCTGGATAACCGATGAATCAGCGCAGGACAGAAGTTCGATGATGTTTTTTTCTGTTTTTTTTTTTCTATTGCTGTCTATGACTTTAAAAAGAGTTATTTTGCGGAAATTTAACTATAACAACACAAATATGAAAAAATTCAAATTTAATTGTAATAACACAAAGATGAAAAGTTTAAATTTTATTTTAAAGCGAACTGGGTTGTTCTTTGTAATGGAAATTGTAAAAATTTGAATTGCAACTATAGAAGGTATTATTTCTAGTAAGTTATATCTGATGTGAAATATAAATTATATGGAAAGAATATAATGTTTTTACTATGAAACAGAATAAAAATTTATTTTTTAGAGTTTTCTGCATTGATAATTGAAATCGTCTTTTGATAATCTGCAAGTTCATCAGCACAAATCGATTCGCCCATACGAAAAAATTACCAACGAAATCACCTAAAAAATAGCATGAAATATGGTTTAAAAATGACATTAAATTTATCATTTTTGTATATAAAATAAAAATTAAAAAATATTTAATCTTGATCATCTGAAAAATGCACGATGATTTTCATTGTTATGGAATTACATAGAAATGAATAAAAATAAATTTTATAGACATTTTGCTTATAAATATTTTAGAATAAAATTTCTTATCAATAAATTACAATGAAAGGAATTTTATTTACGCGTTTGAAGAAAAGAATTAATAATTTTGAAGGAGGAAATACTACCTTTTTTATCATAAAGAATCCTGTTAGAAGCATATTTAAAAGTTAATTTATGAGCTTCCTTTTTTTCAAATCTATACATAGCGGCGGATTTATGCATTTCGTGGAATGTACCTTATGAGGTCCCTCTGTTAGTAAAATAATCAATTTAGTTTCACATTTCATTGCACTTTTAATGAAACCAACAAGAATTTATGTTAACGATATATTTTTGGTTAATTTTTATTTCATTAACTTTGCGAAATTAAAGGCCTTTATTTACTATATCTCAAGATTGCACAGCATTCATTTTTGATATAAAATATTTGAGCAAACAAGTTCGGTATTTATAAAAAATGTAACTAAATAAACCTAATGAATATTAGTGAGCCTGATCAATTATATTTTATAAAGTATTAATACATTTTTGATATTTTTTAATTAATAGAATTTATAAATTTAACAAATTTATTTATTTGACAACCAGGAAAATGCAGTTTTTAATCGATTTGTGGTTCCGTCTCAGGCCATTGGCCTTAGACAGAAGTCTAGTCTGCACAGTCAGAAATTTGCCAACTTTTATAGATATTACATATTTCCAAAATCTGTAAAATGTCACCTACATTTTGATACTAAAATATAAAATGTCTAATTCTCTTCAAACAAAAACCATTCCTATTCAGAACGAGTTTCCCTCAACTTTCTTATATACAGTGTTACCTATCTAAAACATGATCTGCCATTTGAAGCTGTGTCCAGTGACAGATGTACAATTCAGAGACAGAATGATCGATCTATCTATTGGATATTTTGTTTGCTGGCGAAACGCAAACATGGTTTCTCCTTTGCAGTAGCGAGTTTTTATTCTCGACACTTATATCCAAATTTATCCCAGGATGTAGAAAATGAATTCATTAAAAAATTATCAATTGTTCGGTGGTATTATCATCCGCAAATGGTAGCTAACATTGAAGATTTTATAGGTTCCATCCCGATTCCGATGTCTCAAAGTATTCCAACCGGCGAGCAAAAGTTTGTTGCGATGCCAAAGGTGAGAGGTTCGAATATTTATTGAAATATCGAATTGTTTTGAGTTTTTCTTTTGTGCTTTATGAAAGCAAGTTTTTCCCACTTTTGCTCTCATATATATATATATATATATATATATAATATAATAAAGAGAAAGAATTGTTATTGATATAAAATTAGAACTCTAGATTTCGACGAATCTCCACGCTTCAAATTTTTCTGTATCCGAAAAACATTTTTTGGGGGGAATTATATCTGTTTGTTCAGAACTCTTTGAGATAGGCATATAAATTTGGTAGGTGAACAATACGTTACGTTTGTAGATTTCTACTAGATTTTCAAAGGAATCCTTTGCAACGAAGTGTGCTTGTTCGGCTGTTCGATTGTAAGTGAATTCGATAACTACAAAACATAAAGAGCTAGATTAATAAAATTTGATACAGATTTAGCATCTAAAATGTTTATATTAATCAATTTTAAACCAAATCTGTCAAACGATTAACCATCTATCGATATTTATTTTTCATGCAGGTAAGCGCAATAATTCCCAAATCCATTAATTTAAATAAATGAAATTTTCTACGTAATCCTGAAACTTTAATAGTATTTTTATGTCAAATTTTGGCTTAAATCTGTCGGAAAAAAGGTGTCTAAAATATATATTCGAGCTTCGTTTACTTGTGTATTAACCACATACCTGGAATAAATCCACACATATCATTTGATAGATACGATAAAAATGCAAACTTCACACCAAAGATCTGTTATTTAATAACTGTTCATAATTTTATCGCCATCTTATCTATGGTCCAAAAATTTTATGCTTTGGAGGAAGAAGTGGAATAAAATCTTTATTAGAAAATATATCCACTACCATTGATTTCAAATTCAATTCAGCTTTTATAAGTGACAATTCAGCTTTTTATAACAGTGAAGAGAATTGAGAAAGCAGTTTGGATGGCTTTCCGTCGATCGATTGATCCCAAAATTTATTCAAATGTATATTTTTATTAAAAGGCATTATATTAAATTTTTATGAATGAAAATTTTTTAATTGTTCCCATGCGCATGAGCATTGCTGACGTATTGAATTCAAAATTTGACATAGATTTGTAATTTCTGTCGTTTTGAGTTTTCAGCTTCACACACACACAAATAGATAGACAATTAGTGCGTCTATGCTATTTTTTTTTTAAATTGGAATTTGTCAAAAATTTGATTCAGATCTCACAATTTTGCTACCAAATACAAATGACAATTTCAACCAACATTTCATTCATTTTTTCATTTGACTTGTTGTTTTCAGAAATTAAACGACATAAAGAAAAACATAGATGATTTCAAAAACTATTTTCTTCAGAATCGGAGGAGATTAAAAAAAGGAAAAAAACATTTTTAAGAAATTTTTTTCACTTTTATTAAAAATTAAAAGTCGTAATTGTTAAAGAAAGTAAAATCAGTTGAAGAGCTCAAAGTATTTATATTTAAACTTTTATTGCGTAATTTTTTTTTTCCCATGACAGCTAGGATTGTTCTTCCTGAACATTTGACAATACCAGGAAGCTTAACCGAAGTTCAATTATGGAGGAAAAGGAGCTGATTAGTTTTGACGTCTAAAGTAATGAAATGAAAAATAATTGCATTTAAATTCATCCCACCTGCTATTAGGTAATATATTATGCAACATGGTTGCAAAGTGTTGAAATACAGGAAACACTGGAAATAAGGCTATTCTATTAAACTGTAACTATTTCCCAATTCCCATTCATTCCCAATTTCCCTACCTTTTTACTAAAATTAAAAAAAATAATTATGAGTTATGTAACTGCGTGTATTCTTGAGAAATCGAATTAGATCTTTAAAGTTCAATAAAACTGTATGTTTAGGCAATTCATATATCATCGTTCATGCGAAATATGTTATAATTATTAGTCTGTTCTGTTAACACTAAACCTACCGGCATTTCACCGATACATTGGAATTGCCATTGGAAGCGGGTCAAATGACCCGCTCGTGGTAGCTTTAGTGTTAAGTTCTTATCTTTCCTTTTCCTTCCCGACGTCTTGTTTATTTTCCGTTGACGAGAAACTAAAAATATAATTTTTTGCTCACTTTTAAAATCACGAAGATAAAAACTTAATCCTTTTCGTTACAAATGTCAGGCTTATGTGCTATCCTTGCAGAATTAAGTTGTTAAATGACAGATTATAAACTTAAAATTTCATATTTATTTGAAAATTCATATTTTATGTATGTTAGTAGTGATATTTCTCGTTCGAAGTAAATGAAAATTATATTGCGAATTCTTTTTATCTTTATTATGATATTGCGATTCTTTTTATTTTTTTGAAGCGAAAAATGGGATCCTGAGTTTTATGTTTTTATTTTCTCGAATGAAAAGTATAAAGTATTGTAATCATCAAAAAATTCGAACTCGAGGTTTTAACGAATCTGCAAGTTTTAGACCTGCTTGAGTTCGAAAAACATATCTTTGGAAAATCCGTCTATCCGTCTGACAAAGATAACTCAATAACCTTTCGAGTTAGATAGATGAAATTTGGTATATGGCCTTTGCACCACATTTGTAGATTTCTATAAAATTTTGAGCAAATTCCATTCAGAGGAAGTTGTTGAATATAAGTTAACACGAAAACCACAAAATGAAAAGAGCTAGATGTATAAAAGTTGGCACAGAGATTAAAAATCTATATTATAGATATAAAATTTTGAGCCAAATCCAACAAAGATTGGCCGTCTGTTGGTGTGTACTTTTAGAATCACGTAAATGCGTTAACTCATGCTATGCCTTAAATATATCAAATTTAGTATGTAATTTTGTAAAATTTCATTGTTGGCTGTAAGTGTATTTCTGTTTGAAATTTTGTTTTTAATCATTTGGATAAAAAGCGTTTAAGGCACATATTCGTTTTTCGGCCGTGCCCCCACCAAGTCGAGCAAAAACAAGCGACACGGCCATACCATCCTTTTCTCGAAGCAGTTCAGGCCATTTTCGACCTCCTATAACTCCGTTGTGGATAAAACTAGAAGCCTGAATTTTCAGTAACCAAGCAGGCATTATATAAACACGGTATATTTCAAATTTCATTAAATTTGAATCAGTAGTTTAAGAATTATAACTAGTCAAATTTTTTGAATTTTGTCACTGACTGACTGACCGATCATCAAAACTCTAAGGCACTTCTAGCAGACATAGAAGCTTCAAATTTAGAAAATAAATCAAGAAACAACTAAAATATACGTGTAATAATGGACGGATCGAAAAAATTCTCGAAGTTTCGAGCATTTTCCATTTTTTTGGCAAATTCTTTGCCAAGTCGCCAAATGGTCGCCAAGTTTGTCATCAAGCTCTGGGGTCACTGGCTCGGCATCCGACAGCATCCAATACAGATTACTGTAAAACGATCTTTCTTATGATGACACTATTCGCGTGGGAAGCAAAATTACAGGTTTGTAACAATATCTAATTTGAAATAATTCAATTTGAAGTTGTGGCAGCTACAAACGCAATGGGTAACTTTCAGAGAATCAATCTGGTAGTAGAGCAAATTGATCTTCAAAGTATGATCGCAAAACTTAATGCCGATCAAAAAAGAGTTTTCGATATGATCACAATGGACGCAACTGATAATAACGCTGACATTTTACGCTGTTTTGTGAGTGGAACTGGTGGCACTGGATAGAGCTTTTTAATAAAAATTCTGAAAGTTTGGGTTAAGACGTATTGAAACAAAAAGTGGCAGTTAGTGCTCCAACAGGAATAGCTGCATTTAATGTAAATGGATTGACTATATATATTGACTATTGCAGCTGCCTGTAGAACACAAGCAAACACCGAAGTAGAAGTCACTTTCTGACGAAGTGCTCCAAGTTCTGAGATCAGATTTGAAAGAAGTAGTGTTGCTTATCATAGACGAAGTGTCGATGATATCGAATGTTACTTTAACATATATTCATTTATGTTTGTCTGAAATATTCGACATAAGCGACGATCAGAATGGGTGGTTTGGTAAAAAAACATTTTGTAGTTTTTGGAGATCTCTTACAGCTTCCGCCGGTAAGAGAAAAGTCACCTTTTGAAAAACTATCAACTTCTGAAACTAACAAATTGTTAGGTTCCCTCAGTATACCGAATCTGTGGATTGAACTGTTTATATACGATGCTACAGCTCAATGATTCCGACTTTGTTGAAATGCTAAATAGGATAAGATTAGGTGTGACTGCAAAAAAAGACCGCGACTTACTCTCGACTAGATTAATAACTCTCAAATCCAATTCAAATGAAAACAGATTAATTGAAATAATTGAACACCTCTCGGAACTTCCTGATGATACCGTTTGCTTATTACCTACAAAAAACATGTGTCAACTATTAAATACTGCAATGCTTAAATCTCTTCCTCATCCCGAAATAAAACTTACAGCTGTAGATAGCATAGATTGCCCCAGATACCTAACAAAAAGAGCTCGTGAATGCATAAAAAAATATGAAGACGATGCTTCTATGACTGCAGGCCTGGAAGAGGACATAATTATAAAAATAGGAGCAAAAGTCATGTTAAGGCGAAATATTGACGTGAGTTTTGGTTTAGTTAATGGTTAGTTAAGGTTGATCCGGAAAATACAAAAATAATTAAGAAAATATACATTACATTTAATAAAGAACATGTTTACGAGCTCAGTCCGGTCAAAACTAAATTTGAAATTATTAATAGATTTTATGTTCATCGCAAACAGTTTCCCATATGCATAGCCTATGCTATAACTATACACAAAAGTCAGGGCCTAAGTCTAAATAATGCACTGATGGATATCGGTTCTGTAGTATTCACATCCAGTCAAGCTTACGTGGCACTTTCGAGAGTTACAAGTCTGAACGGCTTACATCGAATAAATGTCGACTTTGGAAGTATTAAAGCGCAGGAATCCTCAATTTGGGAATACAACAGACTAAGAAGCATTTGCCGTCCAGACTTGTCAAAAATTGTAACATCAAAGCTTACGAGAAAAACCCATAGAGACAGGGAGTGGGCTTTGAGAAAAACTGTAGCTGAAGCTCAAGAAGTAGTACCGGAAAAGAAAAAGAGGAAGTCTACATACAAAAATAAGAAAATGATTATCTACAAAAAGAAATGAGATGCCATCAAAAACATAAGTTATGTTTTTGATGGCATAGTATTTACCGTACACCAGGAATTTATCGCCAAAAATCTCGCCAAGGATCACATGATAGAACTGCTAACTTCATGCCAAAGTTGAATATTTTATAATTATTGTACGCCGATGCCATGCATAACGTTATCTGGGATAATGTCTTTATTATAGAGTATGCGATAAAGTTTTGGGGAGCTCAATACCGCTGGTATAAATTTCGGTAAATTCGTCTGGTATAAATTTATAAATAAATTGTTACTGGTATAAATTAAAATCCCATTCCCATAAAAGTATAAATTTTGTATTTTTGCTATGTATCTGTATAATACATAGCAAACCTATTGATACATAGCAAACATCTCTTGATAGTTTACATATGTATATTCGTTTCTATACATATGTAAACTATCAAGAGATACATATGTAAACTATATTTCTTGGAACACGCAGATATTTTTTTATTAATAAAATTATAAGAATAAATAAATTCTTGAAATATGAAAAGCAACTTGTAACCCATCGCTTTTTATAACTTTTGAAAAATATACATTTGATTTCGAGGTTTTCTAAAAAACGGATTTTTTTAAAAACGTCGGATAATTAGCAAAATAAAAGAGAAAGATCCTAGCATAATTTTAATCTGTAAGGTTTTACGCCTATATCTTATGACACAAAAAAGCATTTCATATTTGATTTTCTTTGTATTGTTTTGGTAATTTTTCAAGCAAAACAGAAGTGTGTGATATCATGAAAATTCTAAAACATATTTTATAATCTATTGTTTTGTGAACCTCTAAAGTTTACATTCTTATTGGTTCACTCACCTTAATGATTTAAAATGTTTAAAATGTCTGATATAAAATATTGGTATATTGTGTAAAAAAAAAGAGATTTTTTTTCGTCTTCAACACTCTAGTATAGTTGCACGATAAAGCACATTTTCTGTATAGTATAGTCGGATTATCTGTTTAGGTTCAAAATCATTTTAGGATCACGTGCGAAATTTTATTTAATCAACGTCTAATTTTTTTGAATTATCGTGTTCACAGGACTACAGACAGACTGCCTACATTTTACGGATTTACTCGAAGATTAAATACAAACCTATAAATTTGATGTAAAGATAACGTACAGAAATTCTTGTTAATTAGTTGAATTTTTGAAATATTATTGCTTTCGCGTGTGCATGGAGAGAAAAATCGACAGATTGTAACCTTGCGACCTACTTGGTCCAGCATTTGATATGTATCTACCATTCTGGTTTTGAAACCATTCGCCAAATTTAATACCAGTAGCTTATAGTATTCAAAATCATTTAATTATTTTGATAATTACATAGGATTATCATTATAAACTAAAGTCCTTCATAGACATTAGCAGACAATAGCTACGAAACATTAACCTTTAACGTGAATTTAGCGTTTTTAACGGATCAATCGGTCATCCTTGGCGAATTTATTGGTAATCAATTCCTGTCATGAGGTCAAATGTATGGTATTAAAAAATTTGGGTTTCAAATTTGATGCATCGAGATTCGTCAAAATCTTGAGTTAGAATTTTTGTGACTCTTACTGTAGTTTCTCTATACTACATATGCAACAAAGTAAAAATTCAATACGAGGATTCAGTAAGCATCCTAAATGTTTTATAGATGCATACTTAAATCGAATCGTTCATACATATACGGAGCAGAAGCAGTTATTTGATAATTAGATAACAAGGAAAAAATTAATTAAAATATCGAATTACTCTGACGGACAGTCAGAATGCTCTTTGATAACTATCACTCAAAATTTCTCAGAGATAAGCACTTTTAGTGTAAAAATCATACGCTATATTTTCAATAATTTAGCTTATTTTGTCTTTGAAAATTCCAAATCCATTTGAAGAATTCCAAAAGAGTCTTTTTTTTCCAATGGTAGTGGCGTTTTTAAAATAATAATCTGAACATTTTTTTTTTGTAGAGATTTCTTTGTGTGATTGCAGTATTATTTTTTATGAATTTTATATTCTTTCTTCTACGTGCACGAAAAGGCGTAGATAAATTGAATTATTTTTTTGAAGTTTGAACTGAATATACTCAGAAATTAATAGTAGCATTTGAAAAGAATTTGCTATAAGATACTCATGCATTTTGGCTATTATTCTTTTTATGGCGAGATTTTTTTTTCCTTACACTTTGTCCGAACGAAAATCCTTAACGTTATGAAATAAACCTTGAATTTATTACTTCCAGTCTTTTCGCCTATAGGATGCAATAAATAACCTTTTATATCTCATGTTGGCGTATTTATGATGGCTTGACTGTGATTGAGTGTTATTCGTATGAGGTTTGATGGTTCGGTGCTTTTCAGTGTGTACCGAGCAGAAAATGGGCAACACCTATTAATATATACAAGTTTTTCTAAGATTTACTGAGGAATATAAAAATATTGACAAAAATGCGTTTATGATATAATTTATTATTTATTATATAATTTAATATTTGTAATTTAATAATAATATATATGATATAATTTAATAGTTTGATATAATTTAATATTAAAGAATTATTATTAATTAGTATTAATATTTAGTATAATCAATGTTAATATTTTTTTAAAAACAAAAATAAAACCAGTTTTTTAATAAAAATTTTAAATTTACTGAAAATATTATAAATTAACTGAAACAGTTTCTTAAAAATTTGTTAAAAAATAAATTGACATGAAAGAAAATCATAAATGAGCTTTTTTTAAAGATTTATTTTTCCAATTTTAATACTATTTCGTAGTAAAATCTACAATATAGTTTGAAAAAACCACAAAAAACAAAAAAGTATAAATTATTGAGGAACGTGACAGCGAATTCAGCGCCCCAATTTACGCAGTGAACACTATTCTTTCAGCTTAAGGTGGATGTTTCACAATTTTTGCTTGTTTTTGACGTTAATATTTTTGATGAATTTAAATTTGCGCAATTTCTACAAAAACAATAAAGAAAATTATAATAATTTCTAGACACACTATTTTGAATATCTTTGGGTATTTCCTAACTGCTTTTATTTTTAAATTCTACTTTCCTTTTTAATACATGAAATAGAAATTGAAGTAACTTAAAGTATACATCATAACTCTTTATAACACTCGGTAATAGATTTGATTTCCTGAAATTCAATATTTGAATCAGCAGTTTTGAGTTTTTTTCGAACGATTATGTTAGCCAATTTTTAGTCAATCCCTTAAACTGCTAATTTATTTAATCTCTTATTTAGATACATTTATTTTAAGCATTTAATATAATTTACTTTTATACTTGAGCGGAAAGAACACCTGTGGGGCTTAAAAAAATTTCCAAGTAATTTTTTGGTTTTAAAATTAATTTCTACTTTAAATTAAATACAGATTTAAATATTTAAAATTTCATTATGCGGTGCTGACACATGATTTTAAAAGAAAGAGTTAACATTAAAAGAAGTAGGGTATCAGCTTTTATTTACTTCACAATAGAAGTGTGTCATTGCATTTGAAGACTCGATTTACTGCAAACTAAACTTTAAATTTTCATTCTTTCAACAACCAACAATTAATTATATGGTTTTATTGCTGAAATTGCAGATGTTGTCAAATTTCGTGCCATATTTCACAATGAGTTAAATTCTCATCCATCTGCACATTTGATACCATAACACAAGAAAGCAACAATCGAGATAGATTATTAGTACATATTTGGCCTTCGAACTGCTGATCTCTCTCAAATTTTGAATCCAATAAGTCATTGTGAAATAACCCAATTTGCATACTTGGTGTCCAACACTGTTGTACGAAGTTAAAGGTAAAATCTATAATGTTAACCCTTCTTTGCACGAGGATGGAAATTTCCATCATAACATTTAGAGAACAAAAAATTGTACTCAAAATAAATTTACTGTTAATTGGTTGTTACTGGCAACTTTCTTCACGACTATTGCATAATAAGGAAAGTAACTATAAAAAAATCAAATGTCACAATCATTACGGCAGGTTACATTTTGTCATTCCTCTGTTTGTTGCGGTTGAAAGAAACGTGCGTTTTCTTTGATATTTTTTTATAGCTAATTTGAGATTTTTGCTAATAAAAGCGATAATGAGTTGGGAAATT
>JAPMOR010046012.1:222153-238938 GCA_026543865.1 Argiope aurantia | reverse complement strand
CTGGTTAAAAAAAAATCAGTCCTTCTGAAGTGTCTTAAAGTATTAAATTACCAGAAATTATGAAATATATCATAATTTGGTATCATTATTTTTATGGCAGGCTGTTTGTACTGTTTATTTGGAGGTTGGAAAAGCTTGTAGATTAATGGAGCATTATTGCATATATTAATTTCCGGAATTGTTTGTGTTTTGAAATATTATGTGTTTTTCCTTGTAGATGCAATTTCGAAAAAATTATTGTAATTATTTTCATAAGGACGCTAGCTATCATTTCTAGAAACATTATCTTTATAGTAGCATTGGTAACGGTAGAAATTCACTAACTGAATTTTGATTGTTATGTATCATGCTAGAGTTTCCTTAATTATGATTAAACTTCCATAAAGGATATTTCATTTGAATTTGAGCTTGATATGTAAAAATAAATTTTTTCGAAGTATTATTCATAAAGTTTAGGCATTTATAGTTTTTTTTTTATTAAATAACATACATTTTAAGCGTTTTTAAAAAATAATAATTAAACGCTTAATTTCTTTAAAACCTGATTGTGATATTTTTAATAAGTTACAAAATGTTCTTATTTAACTTTTAAAAAAGACCCTATTTCTGTTGAATTTTTATCCATGGATATATTTTTTTAGGTACTTCTTATCCATGGCATTACTGGAGTTGTGAAAAGTTATTTTGAAAATCGGCCGTTTTTCTCTCTTTAAAATCCTGTACCCCATGGGTTTAAATAATTGGTGCACAATTAATTCAGATTTTTTATCTCTTATATATTTTATTAAATTAAAAGCAAATCTCACTTTGATAATAAAATCAAAGTAGTTTTTATTCAATGAATATAAATGAAATACGGCGTTAGAACTTTGATAATGAATGATATAAAATCGTTCATTTATTCTTCTGTCGAATCATAGTATATGAATGAAATTTATTTCTTTGTTGTCATTGATAGAAAATTTCAACTAATGTTGATGATTTCTTGTATGCAATATGTATTGTGATTATAACCCCCCCCCCCCCAACTTAGAAAAGCTACGCCTCCACAAAAAATAGAATCATATTTGTCAGTTAATCATCGAATCCAGAAGGTGAATAATAATTGCTGCATGCCAGTTTATAAAACTGTTATACTTCAAAAGAATGGGATGGGTTTGAATACTAAATGGATTTAGTGCAATTGTCCCGTGGTTGTTACATTCATGAATATGGTGTATTTACAAATTTACAATTATGTACTTGATGTGATTTATCGGCAAAACTTTTAATTATATATTTTCATGTTCTAGATATTTTTAATGGTTCAATATAATTTCTTTATTTACTTATAAACGTAGACATTTCGTTGATGCAATTGTAAAATTATGCCCGAATCGTTGATTGAATGATTCCTGAATTTGTTTACCTGGTACTTTTAAATCCATCCGATTTGCTATCGTATCTTATGGTAACAGCTGGAAAATTTAATTGGAAACAAATACACTTGAAGGATCAAATATTTAGATGCATAAAGAAGTGATTCCTGTGTGAAAGGAACGTGCACGCATTTCAGAATAATTTCTGAACCGTATAATTTCAGAATATTTTCGTAACCTTAAGAAGAATCCCAACAGTTAGGATAATACAATAATTTTAATACATTAACCGCCATGTTAGTCATTAGTGACTAACATTGAAATTTTCGTTCGAACTACATCATTCTCCGATTGTATGTGAATGCTATAGTTGCAGTTGCTTGCATAACATCAGAAATAGTCGATAGTATTGTTTAGCCATCATAAAATTTACAAAATCATTCACAAGTCTATTCTGCAGCAAACGTGGCCTACAATCTACATCATTAATTAATGTGATCAATCAATATAAGGCTTTGCTACAAAAGTTTTAATTTTTTGCAGTAAGTTCATTAAATTGTCTTTTGCACAGTATTCATTTATGTATCAAAATGTATAGATATAATACCAATAATTCTTAAGAAGAATTTGAATCCTTAAATTCCAAATTCTTTTTAAATTATTAGAATATCTAAATGTTACAAAATAAATGTTATACGTTTTATGTTCTAAGATTTCAAATTTATACTTTTTTCTACTAGAATCAAAACTATAGACCTATATCAACGTAAGATCTTTTATATGGCAAGTATTAACCATTAACTGTATGGCTTGATTTTTGAAATTTATCACAATGCTATGCAACCCCTGTTGAGATCAAATTCAAGATGTGGTGATCTGGTGATAAGGCTCTGCCTTTAGGACTGAAGAATTACATGTCTAGAAAGGATTTTTACCATACATGATTTGGAAATGATCCAGCATATATATGGTCCTTGGAAGCGTTAAAGATGTCAAGGGTCAAATATCTTGCTACTAATGTGCTTGATGCTTTGATGGTGTTCTCTTCTTTCTGACAACGAGATTTTATTCTGATATAGTTCTCGTGTTGTTTCAAGATGGGTCACTATTATTATTTTAAAAAAACAACCCTTGACATCGAGACCGTAGGATTCAAATTTAATCCTCCAAAATTCTTCGTAAGCGCGAATCGTTTCAAGGTACCAATATGATCCAAAGATTATCATATTCGTTAATAGGGTTTCTGGAAGCGGAAGATATTATTCAAGTGTAATTTTTGTCACCTGGGAATTATCGATATTTATAGTACCAAACAGATATTCTGAAGTAGGTATAAAACAGTAAGTTTATCCAACAAGTTGAATCAAATCAACATAAGTAGCTACTTTTCGATTCCTTATAATTGAATAGCATTCGATTGTTGTTTCTCTTTTCATTTCGTCATTTATTTTGCTGTTAATTTCAAATAGTTTTTTCCTTATATATTCAATTATTTAAGGCCTTGACCAGTCTTCGTTTGACTTTTCGTACTTGAAGGGCGACTTTCATGTATTGGGGTCATATCATTTTTATATCATTTTTTTATCAGCTGTTGTAACTTGTCATTGATTTTTATTATTTCTTTTTAGTTCTGCACAATTCGACGGGCATTGAAGATGCGTCATTGATCAAAGAAGAAAGTAAGTAAACGTTTGCTTAAAATAGTCTTTAATTCCTTTCTGGTTTCAGTTGAGTATTTTACACATTTAATCTTCCAGGAACCAACAAGCTTTGAAAGTGCTTGATCTTTATTTGAATCACAAATCGAATTTTATGTGATATTTGTGAATAGTTGCCTGAAATCCTGAAACTGAGGGACGTGACTAAGATTTATTTTTTACTTCACTCCTACAGGTTCAGAAATTTCCGCTTATAAACTTTGATATCGGTATAGAAGAAAGATGTTAGACACCCCCCCCCCACCTAAATATTTTTAACAAATGAGGCACTAGAAAATCTATAATTCATTACAATACTTCAAAGCAGATGTATATTTATTATTATATTATCTTTCCTTGTTAAAAATGATTTAATATAAAGGCGACCGAAATCTATTAGCAATGACAAATATAAAGGAGAATACTAAAAAAAACTAACATTTTAAAAATTAATCCTAATTAATAATTTTTTTAAAACGAGTTATTTACTTATAAGAAACGAATATCTAGAAAATCTAATTTAAATTCATAAGATTTTTATATACTAGGAGATAAGATTTCAATATCAGAATTTCACTGTTTAAATCCAAAATTTCAAATTTTTTTCATTATTATCATTTAGTTTGAGAGAATAATTTACTATTAATTATATTTTGTGAAGAAGCGATAGTCTATATATTATTAAATGAGAAACATGTGGCCTCTTCAATTTTTGTATCGCGTCTTGACAACTATTGAGGAATTAATTTTATAAATTTAAAAATTCGATATTTTAATACAAACATAATACACGGACATGTCAGTTTAAGAGGTTAAAATATTTCATGAATCTCCATGCATAAATCCGCGTGAGAAAAAGTGAAAAATAACTTGCTCTAAATTCATTTGCTACCAGTGTTTCATATAACTGATATAAATATCCTAATAATCATACAAAGAGAAATGTCGTTGTTCAGAAAATTAAACCAAAGAAATTAAAAAAAAATATTAATCAATGTTGCTGTAAATATTTTGATTTCTCTTTATATAATCTCAATAATTTATATTCATCATTTATACGGAAGATGAAAGAAGAAATTTTTGAAACCTTTTTAAAAAAATTAAATGTCATGTTTATCTAAGCTGTTTCACACGAAATAAAATTTTCTGTAATGATAATTATTTATTTTATTAGTTGAAAGAGGTATACGTATTATGATATTAGTGTATTCCTGAAAGAATATTTATTTAATTAGTTGAAAGAGGTATACGTATTATGATATTAGTGCATTCCTGAAAGAATATTTAATTAGTTGAAAGAGGTATACGTATTATGATATTAGTGTATTCATGAAAGGATATTTGTTCTCGTAGACAAATTCGGCTCTGTAAAGACAAACCAAAATCATATTTCTTTAAATATTTTTTATTTTTAGTCTTTAGGATAAACATCTGTATGCTTCCAAAAATAATGATTTAAATAAGGTTTTAGATAAATTGCAAATTTATTTTAACAAAAACTACATTACTTGGCGAGTCTATAACATTGTTTTTCTTATATTTTTCAAATTCTAGTAAGGAAAATTTATTACCGAAACCATTCCAAATTTTATATTTTTTTGTTAACTTTAGAATATGGCAAAGAATAAATCAAATGGAAGAAACATTCATGCTTCATTTTTAACTTTTAAAAGAAATTGTTAGATGTTGTTGATACTCAACCCTTTGCACTCGAAAAAATGATTCGATGCATACTTATTTACCTAATACAAAAATTTGTTTATTGCTCTGGAAAATAAATATACATAATTGTTTTAAGTCGAATTTCTTTGAAAATGAATCTACATCTTTTTACCATTCTGTAGGCGTTAATAGCGATCAAAATTGAAAAATAAATAAAACGTCAAAATGATGCACCGTCGTGAATGGTGAGTGAGAGGCGCCAATCGAGTGCAAAGGGTTAGTATTTGGTAACTTAAAACATGGAAGATATTTTGCATCACACCATTCAAATACTGAAAAGAAGAAATAAAATACTTTTTTAACTAGCAATTCTTCAATTTTTGTTTTTGTTTTTGTTTAAATCAAGTTTCGAAATTAGAATTGTTGACATGACGGCAAATGCAATGAAGACGATAAAAAATATGTCTATGCAAAAATTAATAGCTTTTCAGAAATATTAATTATTTTTTTAATAGCTAATACTTTTTCGCATACATGTTTTTATCTGTGAAATGAATGAATTCTGGGATGTATTTTTTCCCACATCTGCATCTGCCATTAAAAGTTTTTGTATTAAATATTATTAAAGTTCCTAAAGTTTTCAATGTTTTTATTCTAATCCTTATACTATTAAAACTTATGAAAAATATCTTTCGTACCTTAAGAAGAATCCCAATGGTTAGGAGAATGAAATAATTTTAATACATTCAGCGCCATGTTAGACACTGGTGACTAATATTAAATTTCTCATTCGGACTGCATTATTCACCGATGGCTGATTTTATTCTTTTCGCTCGGGTTACATTTAAGCTCTACTGACAGATAAGATAAGGCTCGTTCAAGTTGCATTAGCTATTGATGATTGACGATATAAATTTAAAAATTTATTTTCTTAATAAATTATAATAAGAAGGTCATAAAATACTTAAATGCATGCAGTCTTATGGCAACTTTACAAAGAACTCTGGTTGTCTGTATTAGAGAGAAATCAGATATCGCGGGGGTAAACGAAAAAGACATTCAAATAAATTTTGTACTTAATGTATTAATGTAATGTATTTTGTACCTAATGTATAGATTTTCTCATCCACCGGAAAAGTTAGTAGATTAATTGAGTCGATATGTTGCTGTATGATCTATTAATTTTCAAGACAGAACTGTTTTTTGATAATATAACTGAAATTGCTAAGTAAACACATTACACTTAGATATCTTTCGAATATTCTAACTAATATAGTAACTATTTATGTCAGAAGAGTCAATCTTTTTTTTTTATAAAAAAAAATAATTTTATAAAAATTGGCAAATTTTAAATTAACTTTGATGTATATTTTGCAGGTATTGTGCAGAGTTTCTACATTGAAGGACTGATTGGCATTATTATTTGTGGCTCCGTAGTATTAGCTGTAATATGTGTGCTTTTGTACTATATTGTTCCATGGCAAAAGTCATCGTAGATCGCTGACTTCTTCATCAAAGTTATTATATATTTTTAAGATTTTGACCATTGTTCTAGCATTGTATAGAACGTAGTTTGGTTCAAGTGTAGCCAAATGTAAGATTTTGTTTAGTTTTTTTTACTTTATTTGTAATAAAAATGTAGTTGTTTAAAAAGAAATTGTTCAGTTTGTTGCTATTGTATATCTTTGTACAGCAAGATCTTTTAAAATCTTTTGCAAAAGCATATAATGGGAATTATTAATTATAAAAAACCGCAATAGAATGTAAATTAAAAAAATGTGCGAGATGAACAAAAATTACTTTTAAATAGTTGTTTCATAAGAATTAATATGCTTTTTATTTTGTAAGTATTTTCAAAGTCAGCATTTTTGTTATTTACATAAAATAGGAAGAAAAAAAACATTAGAGCGTTTTTGATCCCCCGTTGATATATTTGAATAATTAAAATGCTGACTTTTTGAAAAATTTAAACTATGTCAATTTATTCAAAATTAGAGGAAATTTTATGACTGTCAGTATGCATATACAAAATGAAAAAAAAACCTGTGATAAGAATTTAAAATACTTCTCAATTAATAAAAAAGATGCTTATTTCCATGTAATCAAATCCACAATTCTTAACCTTTTTTTAGACATTTTTTAATGATTCTGGATTCTTAATAATAAATACTTGCACCGTTGTACAAAAAAAAAAAAAAAAAAAAAAAAAACATTGATTTGAAATATATTTTTCTGATAGAATGATGAAAAATGCAGTTTGCTCTCAAGACGTTGTTTAATAGGATCGCAAAACATCGTTAGAACATGCAAACGTTAAAACGTTTACATAAAAAATATGTATTGCTTACATCTTTGTCCTCTGCCGTTTACCTTCTATTTTCCTATTCAATACTTAGGAAAAACTTTGCGAACAATGAATAATGAATAGTACATTCGCAAGAGCGGCGAAACAAAGATATGCGACTATCTCCTCTTTTAATATTTTTGTTCATACATTTAAAGAATTTGACTAGAAAATTGAATTTTTTTTACAGATGAAAGCTTATTTTTATATATTATCATTAATATCTATTCTTCATTAATTTATATTTTTTTATATAATTTATAATTAATTTTTCTTTTTGTCATTTTTTGCTTCCCTGTGTTTTTATTATAAATCAGCCTCTTTTTAAGAAACTCTTTTTTTTTTCGATTGTTACCCATTTTTAAAAAAATATATACTGTATTCTTTATAATTATTTATTTTAATACTTCAGTATTTATTGCAGTACAAAATATGGGTTAAATATTAGTTTTAGTCTTTGCAATTAATGACACGTATGATTTTACAATGGATTTGAGCAATTTATAATTTTTTAAAATTGAAATATGTAGTATTCTTAAACATTTTCGTTTATTTTAATTTCTGCATCATTATTTCTATTTTTATGGAATTTGTTAATTTTCTACGTTATATTTGTTTTATTTTTTTGTATCATAGTTATATTTTGAAATCATCATATTTAATTATTATTTCAGAAATTTATTTAGACTTCTTGCAATTATTTTGCAATTATCATTCTTACTTGAAAAAAGTAATATATATTATAGCTTTCTGAATATATTTATGAATTCCAACTCTTTTTTTTTTCTGTATTTATACAATCAATATTTTCTTTATCATATTGGAGAAAAATTTCTTAAGTATTTGAAGAGTAAGACAAATAAATAATTGAATTCAAAAATCATGTACCATTTTGTACACAAGTTTAAAGGAGCAATGCGTGGAAAACCTAAAAAACTGCCCGATAGTCTTCTGGGTAGTTTAAAAGAGCTTATAAGGAGATCATTATTGTGAACTTTCGTACGGCTATTGTAATGAGTACTTTGTAATTTCTGTGCAATTTTATTTATGGCGTTTGCAACATTTACCTCTGTCATCCCATGTCATGTCTTATGTGAACGTTGGAATGTGGCATTTCGGTGAAAAAATGTCTGTGAAAAATGAAGCGATGACCCATAGTTTTCCGCCAGTGTTGCTATCGCGGCGGTCCTGTCATTCAAATTTCCTCGTGTGCCTTCAAGCGAATCAGAGCAGCCAGGTTAATGTTATTTAAACAGTATAACCTCATGAAAAAGTGTAATTGCCAAATGCACTTGGCAAATACAAAAATTCATCAACATTAGATAATTGTAAAACAAATTCAACTATTCACAATAAGAAAAATGTCAAATTAGACTCTGAAAGCCAGTTCTTAATTACTTCTGTCCATTATGCGGAAATAATAATAAAAATAAAACTCATCTTTGATGCATTCCAGCAAATTTTAAATTCTTCAGCATAAGTTTTGTCAGGGTCATTTTCGTTGTAGTAGAAAATAATATAGAAAACTCTACTGACATAAAACTGCTAAGAAGATAAAATCACTTTTATGCACAATTTCACAGAAAGAATTCAAGATTTACAAACAATAAATAGCATTCTTTTCTATATAATCTATGCCAAGTGTACCATTTAATTTTAGAACTTGTTGCGTACTGTGTAAGTGAAGAGGGTTTGTACCAAAACACGGGCCAATTAGATATTAGATAACTGGTATTATTCTGTTTATCGTGCGACCTGTGGACTGACTGCATTCTTCCTTTGTTGAGTCAAATATTGATTCCAAACAGGTAATTTCATAGATATCTCACCTTACATTTTGCTGAATATTTTATCAGAGTTTTCGCGCATAATTTATACTTGTCTACGTGCGATCTACATTCTTATGTTTTTATTTCCATTATGGATATATGATTTTCTTCCTTCTATTTCTCTATTAATTATATTTGTAATAGGTATTTCTACGTTATCTCGGTAGAAAGTTAAAATTTGCTTTTAATTTTCCTAGCACCATTAAATATTGAAATGGGCCACCATGCTGCGCCAACACGGAATTTATGGATTATTGATTTACTGTTTCATTAAGTTATATCAACTTCTCAGAAATGTAAATTCCATTATGGATCTATAATTTTTTTCCTTCTATTCCTCTATTAGCTATATTAATAAAAGTCATTTCTACGTTAGCTCGGTAGAAGTCAAAATTTGTTTTAAGTTTTCCTATCGCAAATAAATGTTGAGATTGGCTACCATTCTGTGCCAACTGAGGCTCTTATGAGATCACGGAATTTATGGATTTCTACCTGAACTGTTTAATTTAGTTATATCAATTTCTCAAGAATGTAAATTTTAGACAAACTGAATAATTTTTAGATGGAGCTCGATGACGAGGACAATTGTACCCTCCACCGTCTTCCGAATTATCCATTGCACCAACGAGATGAAGGTAGACTAGAATTCCGTTTTAACGGGCATCAGGATCACATATGCGATAGACATTTGAAGGCCATCTTCCATTGTATAACGGAAACCGATTTTTACCCCAGTGTCTTTGCATACTATAATTACTTTCGAAGTAACATAAAAGTATATATTCAAGCGATTCTGTGTTCCATTTTTAAATTCTTTCCTCTACAGAATTTGATTTTTTCACTTCTTGCTTCCCTTCTAGGTCAAGAAACTTATGCAATTTTATTGTAATACCAAAAATTTCCAAAAGTAGAAAAAATTTACTGTTTTAATCAAATTCCTAAAAGCCCATATTATATAGACGATTACTCGGACCCGATTTAAAAAAATAATTATAATTTAGCTTATTGTTCTAACTTTCGATTAATGAAATGAGTAAAATACGATGCATTTACAACAAAGGGTAGAGTTATATCTTTTCCTTCCCGCTCCATAATGTAAACAACTTATACTAGAAAATACTTTATTTTCTAATGCGAACGAGCTTGCAAATATACGCATTAAAACATACATAGTATTTCATTATGTAAAAAAACTTTTATAAAAATTTCTTTCAAAATAATAATTCTATAAAAATAATTATTATAAAAAATAACTGTATCGTCTACAAATGATTTTTCTTTTTATTGAAAAAAAAATGATTTTTCCTTACTGAAGAGCACAGATACCCAGGGGTTAAGGCTGTTTTATACAGATAATTCAAAAACAGAACCAATTCAATCGCATTTTCGAAAATATTAAAGCTACAACTTCATGATAAGATAAATTGAATTGGAACAATTTGGTATTTCAAACAGAAATCCTGGGAATTAAAATGGTTACTGAAACAGTTTCTGCTCAACAAATCCCTATTAAAATATGGTCTCATAGTTTTCCCGATTGGTGATTTCCTTAACTTTAAAACACACTACAGTAAAATCAGAGTCTGTTGTGTCTCATCTAGAATATATACCTAGATATATCATATATACATAGGGTGGTTCAAGGCATATGTCGGCACTTGGGCAATGGATGTGCAGAACCTATTAATAAAATAGGCCATGATGATAGACGTATTTGGAATCTCAAATTAAGATAGGTGGTTTAAGCTTTTGGTAAGATAATCGAGACAAAAGAGAAACGATAGAAGCGTATATGAAATGGGATCCATTTTCAAAATAGGCAACAAATGAAACTAGTAAAGAAATAATGTTCTTTTCAGGATGCGGTTCCTTCTCTTAATACCTTCTTCATTTCATAAAAAAAAGAATTGCTACTATAATGAAAAAAATGATCTAATGCTCAAAGTAACAAAATATCCACCAACAGTCTCCTAGTATTTCCAAACCGGTACAATAAAATATAAACTACAATGTCAAAACACTTTCTTGGGCATTGAAAAAAATTACCTCCCAATTACATAAACTTACGAATTGGACCGTAATATATTGGTCTCACTGCTGCGTGGTTGAGAACAGTAATTCCATAGAACTGATATAAATGGAGGAAGCTAGTCGCTTGTTTCTAGTCTAAACAAGTGTATGCAACATGAGCCATGTCACGTGTGAGAAATCTGGCCTTTTTCGGCGCCATATCGCAAATCTTGGTATACTCAAAAACTGCCGGGCAACATTTCGTTTCCCGGCATTGGATCCGGTCGGTTTTCATTTCAGGTTAACATTTCCTAAATAATTTATATATTCATTCTTTGAAAACCAAGCAAACTGGTTTCGAAAATAATGTTTTCTTTTTTACATCAGTAGCCGAGTTTATTGATTTAAATTATGTTTACTTTTTTTTGTGCATTAATTAAAAGTGAGTATTTTTCTTCTTTAAGTAAACATTTTATTTCTTTTTTTTACCCCAAAACATCTTTTAATTTTACATTACATGTTCAATTACTTTTATCATTGTCTCATGCAGATAAAAAAAAAACTTTTTATAGTAAAAGCAGATTATAAAAGTGACCCAGGTCACTTTTTTTTCCTTGAATATTCTGAATAATATTTATTTTTGCATAAAACATGAAAAAAATATTAATTAAAACTGTTAAATTATTTTGAAATAATTTAGAAAGAGAGAGAGAGAGAGAAAAAAACACGCTAGCTCAGAATCGAACGCAGGTTTCCTGAAAGCTACTCCAGTGCCCTAACCACTACACAACTCGAGCGCTCGTTCGGGTAACCCATTATTAGTATATAAGCTAATTTGAAAGTTTTAAGGTTGACTATTGAGTCTTAATATTTTTATTAATAAACATTCTAAATGTATACTATCATTATACAAAATCTCATTCCGAACTCAATTTTAAACCTCGTGCCTTCTCCTTGTTTATATCAGTTTTAAATATTTCGCTTCTGGTTTATAGTGTTGGCGGTAACTTTGCTTCTAACTACCGCAGAAACAAAATTAAATCATTTTTGAAATTTTAAATGTGTTGATTTAATACAAAATAATAAGGAAATTCGAAATTTTTATGAAAATGGTGATTTTAGGGTATGTGCATATCGCAAGTTATTAATAAAGTTAACATTCAGACAAAATTTTTATCTGTAAAGATATCATTTCTTTCTTTAATAGCTTATCTTTAGAATATCCACTAGTTTCTTATGAGATCTTAATTAAAATTCATAAAATCATGCAATTACTGCTAGCACATTTATGAAATTTTACTATGTAACATTTTCAATAAAACGTTTTAGTTTCACGATTTCATTCACAATGATGATTTAATATCTTTTACGGTATAATACGATTCGAATATTTATAATAAAAAAAACATATTGGATATAATAAGGAACTTTATTTGCACTAAAATAAATACACAATTATTAATCGATCAATAGTGTTTTTATGTAAACACTTGTATTGGCGAGAAACAATCGCGCCAAGCTTGCAGCCAAGCACTTGCAACACATTCGAGATTAAAATAAAGCAAGTAACAAAATATAATGCAGTTACATCAGTCTAAATGAAGCTTAATAACAAATTAAATAAATTTAATACAATAACTAAACCAAACTATGAAATATTATTCAGTTTTAACACCAAAATCACTGAATGATGGAGGTTACGAAATTTTAAATTGACTTAAAATGGATATAAACAGAACATGTTTATTGTACATATCTATGAAATGATGCAGAACTATCCATAGAAGCTTTTACTTTGCATCCAATTGTGCAGCAATAGTTAACCATGGCTTAAATAAGTTTTAAAATCCAACAGTTAAAAGCGAGAAAAAATCTGCCATTGAAATATAATGGGGAACGGAGAATGCGGTTACAGTGAACACAAATTCTGTCCACAAGTCACGTGATTTTATCTTGTCCTACACCAAAGTAGGGTTGCACTCCCTCTATAAGTATCTCAGCTCTATGAGTAATTCCTACAAACTACAAAGAATCAGGGTTTCTAATTAAAGTAGGTGTTGCTACAATAAAGTGAAGAAACAATGTATTATTTTGTTGACAATTGCACATAATCCAACGATTATGATATCTATAAAGCAGACAAAAAGAGATGGTATTAAAATAGAAGTACTTTGCCTCAAATTTGTAGATGTTTATAACGATATTATGGGAAGGGATTAATCGCTTCCATCAACGAAAAAAAGGGATCATATAGGAAGAAAATCTGTAAAATAGTGGCAAGGTATTTTTTAAAAAAAAATTTCTTTATAGACTTTTGCATTATAAATATTTTATACTACAGCTAATGAACAAAAGTGACAGAAGTTAAGGATAGCTAACATTCCATAGAGCAATAACTCATCAGCTAATAGATAGATAGATATATTTCCCAAGAAAAAGGAAGACTAGCTATCAAACAAAGAATCTTGTGGTACCGGATGATGAGCGATTAGCGAGTGTCGACAATCATATACCCGAGTTGGTTTCCAACTGTAGTTGAATTGTAGCAAAAAAGGCCAAAGAAAGAGACCCCACTACATGCGTGCAAAATGTAGGATATCCTAGTGGATTACAACATGCATCTCATCTTTCTATGAAAAATAATCGCCATTAAATTGTATTTTTTTATAATAGTAAATGTTTTTTTATGATCATAAATCTACTTCCTAACCCTAGAATTTAAATGTAAATATAAAATGCTTCAAAATAAAATATACTTCCTTGCATTCATGTAATTTATAATAAAACACAAAAAAAGAGGGACAAATTCAAAAGAAAGAATTAAAACATCATCAGAAATAATTCCTGAAGAAACAGATTTCGATTTCTGATTCCCCTTCATGTGTGAAAATACCTTTTTTCTTTTAAAGAAAAGCCATTGAGCATGTTTGATTAAATTGACTTTCACAATCAATTATTCGAAATTCTGTCATTTTTATTATATTATATACTAGCCGCCTTTGGCGGCCAGCCGGTTCGCGTTAATAATTAAATATTTTATGTAATTTCTACTTTAATAGCTTCTTCATTAAAATATTTTAAAACGTCAAATTTCAATTCACTCATAATATTATAAAGGCCTTCAGTCATAATGTAATCTGTATCTCTCTAATTTTTTGTTAGCTCCAGTAGAATTTATGCTTTAAATTAAAGTGGAAATGATTAATCTGCAATTAATATAATAATATTTTTCACTGAAACAAAGCATTTTTTTTGTAATATGATTACTGGAAACAGAGTCACTGAGCATTTAAACCTGATGGGCACTAAAGAATATTTTTCTTACTTTATGTAATATCTCAAGAATTTGTCAACAAAATATTTTCAGATTCATCATGAGCAGGTCTATTAATTAACGATGTTTAATTTTAAATGCATCAAACACTAAGAAAATGAACAGAATCGTTTAAAATAATCGGTCGAAAACAGGTAAAAAAAATTACTTAAAAAACTATGAACTTAAACTAACATAAATACAATTTAATTACAAAAGTATACAACTAACCTAAAAATAATTTAAATCAAGTCCATTTCGGTTGAAAAAAGATGTAAACAATCAGAACACAATGCGCATGCGTGAATTTTCAACGCCAGTTATGGTAACGCAAATGCGTGAATTTTTCTACGCCAGTTGGGGTAACGCAATGCAGATTAGAAATTTTTAATTTCCTTTATTCTGTTTTATTTTAATTCAAAAGTACTTCAGAATGAATCTGAAAGATCGATTAATTAACAACGTTTAATTTTAAATGCATCAAATATTAAGAAAATAAAGAGAACCCTTTGAAATAATCGGCCAAAAAATGTTAAACCTAAGCCTCATTAGCGTGGGAAAAAAATGCTGAAACCTTACTCATTTGGCGGTGGAGAAATAAAGATTTTTTTGGCGGGAAAGTTAGATTTTAATTAATAATTAAAATTCTAGTTAAATTTCAAAAAAGGGACCCTAGGTGCATATTCCCGACCTCCAAGGTATACACGTACCAAATTTGGTAGCTGTATTTCAAATGGTCTTTCCTGTAGAGCGCCAACACACACACACACACACATTGAGCTTTATATAAGTATAGATGATATATTTTTACATGTTTTATTATTATTATTATTATTAATATTCGGTATTGTGTATTGTTTTATTATATTTCGCTTAAAAAATAAAATTCATTTTCACCCATCCAAAACAGGAAAGGGATATCTTCACTCTAAAAACAGGGATAAAATAGTCTAATGATGCTGTAAATAAATTGGGAATTTTCGGTATTTTTCTCATCAGTGAATATATTTCGACTCTCAAATCGTTGGCGGTTTTCTCTGTACCTAATCCACACCTCCTAATTTGATAGATTAATCCTTCCTTTTCTTTTAGTTTCTCTCTTAAGAAATGCCATCGAAATAGTTAACAGTTCTTTAACATCAGTTGAGGTTGCCTATTCTCCGACAAGAATTGCTGTTTGAATTTAAATTGCTTTTGTCTTCTGTTCCATGCTTTCGGGAATTCTTGAAACGAAACTCACCATATGATAAAGTATGAGTCATTTGTCAGTCTTCAATTCCTATAGTGTTCTCTGTCTTCAGTGTTCTCTGATATTATTCTGATTTATACAGATAAATATATTTATAATTTTTTCATGATTCTGAATTTAATTATCAGTTTTAATTATTCTCAAACATACAATTCTACCGAAAGTTCATTTTTGCCAAATTTTAATTATTCTACGGTTTTAGCGTAATTGACTTTTTTATTTGTCGGAAAGGCTTCTGTGGTCTTTCGGACTATGAATTCACATGTAGTCGCTTAATCAAGACGCTGACATTTCTTTCCAAGTATAATTTTTTTTTATTATATATGTGCCAGAATCGATTCTAAAATGATTCCCAATCTTTAAAATTTCGTTAAACTGTTGAAACACTAATTTTGGCTAACTCTTCTTTTAGAACCAGGGGTAATAGAGTTTTGAGATTTTCCTACTGTTGGCAGTTTTACATTATTTCTAGTTAATTCCAGTACTTGCTGTTTTCCTTTTTTCCAGTTTTATACTGTCCTTTTCTTATTGTTTTCCGATTTCTGACAGCTGCAAGTAAATAAAGTTGAAACCTATCCTACTTTAATTTGCAGTAGACATCGCGTTTGTCGCCAATATGGTAACCCAAACAAGGAAATGGAGTAATTCTGTGAGAAACCCTACGTACAGTATTGGTTACCTTGTCTGAAACCTTGAACTGTGACTTGTGGCGACTTGTAATTGTTATCCGCATTAGCGGCGTGAAGCGCATAATAAAATATATTTTAACACGAAATTCTTGTAAGTTGAGGGTCGTTTATAGAATTTTTACTCTTTTAAATAATTTCTTTAAATTCCGAAATTGTGATTTTTTGTTGTTTGAAACAAGTTTTGAAATAGAGAGGAATGAAATTCTTTCAGGGAACTCCAAACACACACGCACGCACGCGCACGTGTTTTGTGTATGTGGTAAGTCATATAACTGACTCTCTGACCCGCACACGGATAAAGAAAACTGAACTTGTTGAACTTCACACGGACAAAGAAAAATGAATAACCGGATCGCCGCAATAGTAACATTGGCAGGAACTGTGGTTGAGTCCTAAGGGTCATCACCGGCCACGGTACTTCTCTCCCCGATGAAAATATGCCCCGTCATCTATGGGAGGAGCTAGATCCCCCACCTATTTATGTATTTTCCAGGATGGCGAGATCCAAACACCATACCGGAAGCATATCATCCTCTTTTCGAGGTGGCCCTCTCGAGGGGGTTGTGTATGTGGTAAAGAATTGTTGATTTTTCCACGCGCACGTGCTTTGTGTATGTGGTAAGCCATCTAACTG
>JAPMOR010046012.1:201250-222053 GCA_026543865.1 Argiope aurantia | reverse complement strand
TATATATATATATATATATATATATATATATATATATATAACATTATTTTATGTAAAGCAGGATGTAGTTTTGAAGACAGTGAAAAGACTTTTTATATTTTTAAATTCTTTTTAATCCATCGGGAAAGCAATATTATTTACAAGCAAAGACGCGGACATTGTGCGTCCGTCACAGCGCGATGCAAAAGCAGAAGTCGAAAAGAAGAGAGAAATAAATTATCCCTCGTCTTTTATAACATGAGATATGGACAGGGAAAATATTTTTTTACCATGCTAATATATTATTAAGATTCTGATAGGGATTTCTGACGCATGTCAATCACATGTAAAGGAACACAGGGATCTTTTAAAAAGAATGTGCTTACTGGACATTTTTTTATTCCTTCATGCTGAGCGTGTAAAAGTGTTGGCGTTCAGCCGATTCAGTAATTTTATAAAGCTTCTCTTGAATTAATTAAGTAAAGAAAGAGGAATTGGATCAGGAAATAAGAGAATGAACTTACTATGAGCTAAATTAAGATAAAATCTTGGAAATTAATTAAATTGAAATTATATATATATATATATATATATATATATATATTGAAAATTCAACCATGGATTATTCGAAAGGTTATTTTCTCTGCCTTAACAATCTTAATTTCTTATCGAAAAAAGTCAAAATCATCATCTTCACACACATTCGATTCTGACTACCATACAGTATAAAGCTAAGCACAAAAATATAAATAGAGAATTGTAGGTGAAGTTGCCATAAAGTTTAAATATGGAGTTAAATATTTTATAATGCAAAATGCTTGCAGTTTTTTATTCAAATTATTAAAAGAAAAAATAATTTCTTCATTTTTATTTAAGCTATTAATATGCTAATAAAATTAATATATTTATTTAAGCTGTTAATTTCATTAATATTTTTTAAATTATTGGATATTTATTAGAAAACAAAATATGCAATGCAAATATGCAAAATACGCAAAGAATGTTGGTACCAGCATTAACCAAAGAATTAAGAGGTGTGATTATCTTATAAGCAGATTTGAAATACAGCTAATATAATGAAACAGAAGGGAAAAAAAGAGTTATATGAAAGTACTGATTCGGAGTTCATAGAAACATAACTAAGAATTCGATATATCTTAAAATTCGAATGGCTAAAAACCGTGTAAAAATAATTATGACAAGAGAAATCGAAAATATGCAAATTAAAAATGGGGTAAAGATCTGCTTTTTATTATTTAATATTGTCATGTAGAACTATAGGATAGAACTCAATGACACACACAAGAGGTAGAGCTAAACCAATTTATTAATTGAACTCTGAACCCAGTAACTGACAAATCTTCTGCTTTTATACAAGCAGAGAAAGTTCCAGAATACTCTTCTGGAGACAGTAAGAAAAGTCCAGAACACTTGTCTGGTAAACTAAAGAAATGTCCAAATGTCCAGTATCTTCTGGAACATGAAATAAAGAAAATCATAAAATCAAGGAATTAAGTATTTTCATATACTATTAATCGTATTGTCTCTAGCGGAATTCGAACCCAGGTCTCTTGATCACAAGATCAATGCCATAACCATTCGACCATGGAGATTCAATTGTCTTTCTTCAATGCGGCATTGCTCCCTCCTTAAAAGAACAGCGTCTCAATGTTATTACATTTCATTGTATGACTCTAGCTCTCGATGGAGTCACAGGGCCAGTATAAGTTGTCGTGTCTTCACGGTGAGTAGACTCTTGAGAAATGTCTCTTTCCGGAACCTCCATTATTTTATAAGAATGTTGGTCGTCTTGTTCTTCTGGGTCATGGTAAGGCTTCATGCGTAAAACGTGGACAACTTCCTTTGGTTTTCGCCTTCTAGAATTAGGATCGAAATCGGCTACTTCATAAGTGACGTAGGACAATTGCCTCAAAACTTGATAAGGGCTGAAATACCTCTTGAGGAACTTCTCGGAAAGCTATTTTTTACGAACTGGAATAAAAATCCACACTAAATCCCCTGGTTCGTATGCCACTATCCGATGTTTGGAGTCATAATGCCGGCGATCTTTTTGCTGAGCCTCGAGAGTTCGTGCACCAGCTAATTGCCTCGATTTTTCTGCCTTATTGATCAGATGACTAATATAATCGTCTTCTTGACTGAACTCGTTGGGGCAGAGAGGAAACATCTTATCCAACGGCGTTTCAGCTTCTCGCCCATGTAGTAGGTAGAAAGGCGTAAAACCTGTCAGGTCTTGGCAGTGTTGTAGGCGAATGTAATGAATGGCAATATCTGGTCCCAATTCTTCTGTTCGACATCGACATACATAGAAAGCATATCTGCTAGCGTTTTGTTAAATCGCTCTGTGAGGCCATTTGTTTTGTGGATGATAGGCTGTAGTCATTCGATGAGTGATATTGCACAGTCTATTAATATCGGACACCAGCTTGAACTGGAATACTTGACCACGGTTTGTAATGATAACTCGTGGAGCTCCATGTTTCAAGATTATGTCCTCTAGTAGGAATTTGGCTCTGGTGACTGCGTACCGTGTCAAATAATTGGTGCATACTACAATCCATTTGTTGCCGTCATCAGATTTTGGAAATCGTCCTAGTAGGTCGATTCCAATGCGATGGAAAGGAGCAGCAGCTGGTGGAATAGGCACGAGATGACATGGTGGCTTCTGAGGTATAGATTTTCTCCTTTGACATTCTCGGCAGTACATTACATATCTTCGAACATTTCTGTACAAACCTGGCCAATGAAATCACTTTCTTATTCTGTCATACGTCCTGGTGAATCCTAGATGTCCAGCAGTAGGGTCGTCATGGAGAGATTCTAGAATACTGAACCGTAAATGCTTCGGGGTCACTGGTAGGAATTTCTTTCCGGACGGATCAAAATTCTTCTTGTAGAGGACTCCTTCGACTAATTCAAAGTTTCCCAGCCTACTTGTTTTTGTACTTTGTTGGTCTCGTATTATTTTTGCCAATACCGGATCTTTCCTCTGTTCTGAGAGATTAGTGAATAAAGTGGCACCTATGGAATCCCCATACCATGAAGCATCGACTTTTAATGGGTTTCTGGACAGACTATCAGCATCTTTGTGTTTCCTTCCACTTTTGTACACCACTGATACGTCGTATTCTTGGAGTCGCAGCGCCCATCTAGCGAGTCTTCCAGAGGGATCCTTCAGTCCTGTCTGCCAACACAGGGAATGATGGTCAGTGACGATCTTGAAAGCCTTCCCAAAGAGATAGGGCCGAAATTTAGTTATAGCCCATATGACCGCAAGACATTCTCTTTCAGTTGTGGAATAGTTTTTCTCAGCCTTCGTGTGAGTCCGCGAGGCATAAGCTATTACTTTTTCTTCCCCATCTTGGATTTGGAATAATACTGCGCCGATTCCGTATCCATTCGCATCGGTGTGAAGTTCCGTTGGTGTAGTTTCGTCATAAAGGCCTAAGATAGGATCGGAGGTAACATCTTTTTTCAAGGTATTAAAAGCTTCCACTTGTTCAGGTCCCCAACAGAATTTTGTGTCCCTCTTCAGTAACAACTGTAGAGGTTCGGCTTTATGGCAAAAGTCGTTGACAAATCAGCGATAGTAAGAGCAAAGTCCCAGTAAGCTTCTGATGTCATGGATATTCCTAGGCACGGGAAAGTCACTCACGGCCTTTATTTTTTCTGGATCCGGTCGTACGCCATCACTGGATACTAGGTGTCCCAAGATCTTTGTCTCTTGTGCTCCAAAGCGACATTTTTTGGGATTAAGGATAAGGCCGGCGTTCTGTATACACTGAAGGACGGTATTCAACCTCTGAAGATGTTTATCGAATGTTTCTGAGAACACCACAATGTCATCTAAATAGCAAAGGCACATTGTCCATTTTAAATGTCGCAGAAGATTACCCATCATCCTTTCAAAAGTTGCAGGAGCATTGCATAAGCCAAATGGCATCCCTTTAAACTCGTATAATCCCTCAGGTGTAATAAAAGCCGTTTTCTCACGATCGGCTTCATCGACTTCTATTTGCCAGTAACCGGAGTAGAGATCCATAGACGAAAAATATTTTGCCCCCTTCAGGCCATCCAAGGTGTCGTCAATACGTGGCAATGGATGTAAGTCTTTCTTGGTAATTTTGTTGAGTCGGCGATAATCAACACAAAAACGCCAGCTTCCATCTTTTTTCCTGACCAAGACGACTGGAGATGACCATGAACTTCCTGATGGTTGAATGATGTTTTTCTCTAACATTTTGGTTACCTCCTCTCTGATAATGCGGTGTTCGGATGGGGACACTCTGTAAGCTCTCTGACTAATAGGTAAGTGGTCGCCTGTGTTTATTCGGTGTTTAACATTGAGTTGGTTTCCGTTCTTGAACGTCCTTTCTTGATCGAAAATTTCTGAAAACCTCTGGAGTAGATGAAACATTCTTTCTTTTTGGTCGATCCTCAAATCCGGAACTATCATCGTGGTATAGTCGATGACACCCAACTTTGCCTTTGAAGTGGTCGTGGAATAAGGTGATCCCTCATCTATGGTATTTACGCAGTCTTCGTGTAAAGGTTCGTCATACCCGATGCACATGCCTTTAGGGATGATCTGAGGTTCTCCTTGTCCGTTGGCAACCCATAGTTCGGCTTTTCCATTAAGGAGCGTAACTATAGTAGACAGAATAGTAACTTCCTTGTTCAAGAGGAGCATCCTATTTCCCTCTACTATTACGTCGATAGCTCGAAGGTTCTTACAGCCTAAGACAGTAATCTTTCTGATAGAATGAGCAGGTACTGTATAGTCTTCTATCGTGAATAAACGTCTGGAGTCTGGAGTTTGGGATTCTCGAAGGACGTCTTGAAACAAGAGCTCCGAACGGCCACAATCTATAACAGCTTGAGAAGCGCCCAAAAAGTCCGAACCAAGGATGATATCGTGACTGCATTGCGGCAAAACAATAAATTCAAAAGCCTGAGGTCTGCCATTGATTTCGAGACAAAGGGTACATTTTCTCACTGGTCTCACGTAGTTTCCATCGGCGATTTTTAAAAGAGCATTGTTAGTTGTTAGAAACATAACTTTCTTCAGTAGGCGACGACACTTCTCCGAGATAACAGAAAATGAGGCACCCGAGTCTACAAGGGCAGGTACTGGCTCATTGTCGACGATTACTTCAATATTGTTCCTAGACATCTTTGCGGCAATCGGAGGATTTTTGTCACCAGCGGCCTCACCCCCAAAGAAGGTCGCACCGCTTAGTTTTCCTCATTTCTCCGGCTAGGAGATTGACTGGATCTTCAATATGGCGATGGAGATCTGTAGCGGCGTGTCGGCGATCGTCCTCGTGATGGGCTGGGCGACAAACATCCGACTGCTGGTCGGCTGTACTCGTGAGCATAGCATCCCTCATTCGACATCTGACGGCCGAAATCTCTCCTATTAGCCCGATATGCCTCAAAAATAGCTTTGCGATCTCGGCAGTATCGAACTACATGGCCATGTCGGCCACAATGGAAACAGACGGGTCTTCTATCAGGAGTGTTTTCCTCTGTGGTTGCTGTGCTACTGGCTTAGGTCGTCTGGCAATGTCAGTATAGGAAGGTCGGCGTCTTGGTTTGACCTTTGTCTACTCTGGTGCTGTCTGTTACAAAGGAGCCAAAGCATTTTTTACTTCCTCTCGAACAATGGCTTCAATGCCTTGGTCTTGGAGTTCAGGATCGACTACTGGTGATACGAGGCGCTGGACCTCCTCTCGCACTATTTGACGTATCAGTGATGCCAGATCCAGTTTTTCGTCAATTGCAGCCATTGGTACGAGATTTGGAAGCCTTTCAAATTTCCTACTCCGGATTCTCTTTTGATGCATCTCTTCGATCTTTCTACACCATTTAATAAATTCCTCTGTAGTGGTTATTTCTTTCGTCATTAGTGCCTGGTAAACATCTTCAGCGGCTCCTTTCATCAGATGAGACACTTTCTCTTCTTCTGACATATTTGGTTTGACTTGATGGCATAACCCTAACACGCTTTGGATGTGCGACTGCATGCTTTCGCCAGATTTTTGAGCCCTACTCTTTAGCTCCTCTTCTTCCTTCTTTACATAGTTTTGTGTTTCTCCAAATGCCTCTTTTAGCATTGATTTGAAAATATCCCAGGAAGTCAATTTCTCTTCATTATTTTCGAACCATTGCTTTGCTGTGCCATCCAGGAAAAAGAACACGTTTGCTAGACAAGTCATGTCATCCCATCTGTTGAATTTTGATACTCTGTCATATTCCTTCAGCTATTTGCCTGGGTCTTGTCTCCTTTAAATACAAATGGACTTCTGTATTGTATCTGTGTAGATGTCAGGATGACAGATTTAGTTTCCTGTTCTGCAGGCATTTTCCTTGTCTTTCTAGGTGGTGGGAAATAAAGTCCAAATTCTGGTTCAAGGCCTTTAAGGCGATCACTTCTTCGTAAATTCGTTTCCACGCTGATTGGAATCGTACCCGGCGCCTCCACCAAAGAATGTCACGTAGAACTATAGGATAGAACTCAATGTCACACACAAGAGGTAGAGCTAAACCAATTTATTAACTGAACTCTGAATCCAGTAACTGACAAATCTTCTGCTTTTATACATGTAGAGAAAGTTCCAGAATACTCTTCTGGAGACAGTAAGAAAAGTCCAGAACACTTGTCTGGTAAACTAAAGAAATGTCCAGTATCTTCTGGAACATGAAATAAAGGAATTAAGTATTTACATATACTATTAATCATATTGTCTCTAGCGGGATTCGAACCCAGGTCTCTTGTCGATGAGACCAGTGCCATGACCATTCGGCCATGGAGATTCGACTGGCTTTCTTCAATGAGGCAATATATTTAATTAATGAAGCATAATAAATAAATAAAATTTTTGTAAAAAATAAAAATCAAAATTTTTTAATAATTTTAATATGAAAATGATCAATTGCTATTAAAAATTATTGTACAATATTTCAAAAATTATGCAACGAATCTTGAACATAGTCAATATTGTTCATGTCTAACCCTTTGAAAGATTTTTCAGTGAGCAGTTTTGTATTGCTTTTTTTTTATTTGAATATATAGTGCAGTAATATAATTTTCGAATGAAATACGAAACTTAAAGTAATCTTTACACGATCAAAAAGAATATAATTTATTGACGAATTTAACTTACCAGATCAATACAAATGTAAAATGATTTTTAAATTTTTTTTAGTTAATCTAATTGCGCAAGATAGTCTTATATAAGCTTAATACAAAATTAAAAAAAACCCAGAGAAAAGAAAACTGAATTTTCTATGAATATAAATTAAAACTTTCAAATTAGACAAGTTCAAAAATATAAATTATTAAAAAGAAAATTCCTTTCGTATAATGATGCATTCATGTAATGTATTTCTTTAATTTTGTAGTTGTGTATTTGGAATTTTAAATAAGGCTATAATAGAGTTAGTCTTTATTTTTCTTATTTAATGTATCTTTTTGAAAGGTAATGAAAAGTGTTCTATCTATTCCATCACAAAAAGTCCAAATAATATTCAGCATTTAAATTGGGAGGATGGGGAAACAATATTCGCGCGCGCACAAACGCACACAATATTTTTTGGAAACTTTAGGCAATGTTGCAAATCAATTATAGATAAAATGTTTGTAAATAGAAAAAGTGATTAAAAATGCTTTTGTGGGATTGCTGATACAAAGAGCCATCTGTAATATTCTAATCTAGTTGTTTCGTGCATGATATTGTAAAGATTCACATAATATACTGTAACATTAAATATGATTGTGTTGACTTGATCAAAAATAAAATGAATACTTCTACTCTGTTTACAGATTGGAAGCGTTTGGAATGGCCACAGCCTTAAAAATGTATTGATAGCTAATTCTTCTTATTACAGATCGTTGTTTATTATCTTTAATTGATTTTATTCACCGAATTTTTTCTTCATTTTCTCTGAGAATTCTTATGATACTGGTGCGGAAAATATTATATACGAGCATATTCGATGATATGTTATTTGCACCTTGAACAAGTTAAGAGAATAGATCGTAGTTTTAGACATACTTTTCACCATTAAATTCCTCATTTAAGGCATTTAATTTACTAATTTTGAAATACCGCTAGTATTGCTCAAACATTCAACAAACGCAAGGAAGCAATAAGTGAGATAAAAAAATGTTTGGATTTAAAAAATTGTTTTGTACTATCATAAAAACACTAAAAGTGAAACCCGGTATTATAAGAAGTGATATGTCAAAAGAACTGCCTCTAAAGATACTGAAATGTATAATTTTCGTTTTGGGATTGCATTTAAGCAAAAAGACTAAAAAATCTGCAATTATTTCTGAATTGTATTTGATTATTCTATCGACTGTATGGATATTATACTTCATTCATTCAATAATAACCTTTTATGCTATCGTTTCATCTCGACACTTTAAAATGCATGTTCTTATAACCCAGAAGATAACAGACATCAACACGATTGTTTTGTGGTATTCCATTTTCAAGAGAAGAAATAAAATTAGAACTATTATTGATAAATTGCTTTCTATTGCAAATTCAGTTCAATGTTCTTTACCTAAGGTAATATTAACATTCAGCAGTCTTATGGGAGTTGCAATACTTATTGTTTGTTGGTGGTTATTCGTTTTGGAATACGGCATCTTTTACTGTTTTCACGTCAAGAGACATTACTCGTTTTTACTGTCTCAAAATGATAAAAACTATCATTTAATATATCCTGCCGTGTTTACTTTTGCAATTTTGCGTGATACATTTCCAACAATAGTCGCCATACTGTTTATTATTCTTTGCTATGTATCCCGAAAGATTCTTTTAATGCAGTGTTCTAAGAAACAAAGGCTCATAGCGCCAAGAGAATCTTATGAAAATAACGTGGAGCAACATTTTACCAAATACCGGTACGCAATGAAAATTCTGAGTTCTATTGATCAAGAATTTTCTCTCCTTGTTTTCTTGTTGCAAATGAATGATTTAATGGGAATGTTTGCATTTTTAATTAGATATGGCTCGTTTGATTCTCGCTTTGTTGTAAGGAACTCAGCACCGACAGCGTATATGGCCGTGCGATCCATATTATCTTTCTTGCTAGTTTCTGTAGCTGCTTCCAGTGTTCATACAACTGATAACAAAGCGAAGAGTGCACATGTGGATCTTTGGCAAGTTTTACTATCCAATGGGAGTAAAATAAGTAACAATAAAGTCGCAAGTTTCATATTTATGAATAAGAAACCCTTCGCATTTAGTATTTGGGGATGTTTTCACTTCACACAAAGCTATATCCTTTCTGCTATTGGTTGTCTTTTAACATATTCCATTCTAATTGTACAAATGTATCATGGAATGAAAGGCGAGGAAAATGAGTAAAGAGGACATCCGTTTTAACACAATATGAAATAATTAGCAACACGATGCTTTTCAATCAGTAAGAACAATTTATCTTTTCTATAATTAATTAAATTGTTTTAGAAGCGAAGATCCTGCCATTATGTCTATCTGGAATTGAAAAATAAATTCACTTCATATTGCCTTTTAGCATGCATTCAAGAAGTGCAAAATATCGTTGTATGCATTTGTTATATGCATTTAATCACTATTCTTAACGCAAATCATTGCTCTTGAAACTTTGAATTTCTACATTCTACATAATCAAAAAAGAAATCGGAATATTTCAAAATATGAAACATATCTTCTAGTATTTAAAATAAATCTCGCTTTTTAATGTTTAAATGAACTGCTCAAACATTTATCAGACTCCCTTTTTTTCATTTTTTTGGAAAAGCCTTGTCTTCTGTTATTTTAATAAACCTGGAACTTTTTGCCATTTTTTGGAAGAAAAAGAAGGTATAAATTTGCTTAACATTATAATTCAAGCTGTGTGAATTTTGTCTTTGCTGCGCATTTGGTCTGCAATAACCTGGAATTTCCTCACCAAACAAATTCAAACCTTTTTTTTGAGAAGCACTTGCTGAATTGAAACAAAATCTGATTACTCATACTTATAAAAATTAGTCGTACTTTTAATCCCCGAAAACGAGTTCTTAATTAACGCTACTCGTTATGTGGAAATAATCGAAAAATCATTTCTGATCATTCAAAACATATATTGAAATCTTCATTATCAGTTCTATGAAAGTTATGAGGGGAAGACTATTTTGACGACTTATTTCCGTTATATCCAGAAAGCTACATGGAAGATTCTGTTGACAATAAAGTTGTTCATTAGATGATAAAATCACTTTTCTGTAAGTTTCTTGAAACAGGAAGAACCATGTTTAGAGCGATGGATATATTTCCTATTCATAAATTATACTTCACGTGTTTCTTTCAAATTTAATGTATTCTGAGCTTTACAGGAAGAACAAATTGATATCATTGCGTAAAAAAAATGAAGTTATTAGATACTAGATGAAAATTACAGATTTGTTTATCATGTAGCAATAACTTCATTGATTGACTGCATTCCTCCTCTGTTGATTCAAGTACTAAACGGACATATCACTTGCACAATTGCCTCTAAAATTCCAGCAATATTGTATCGTATTTCTTTATATTCTCTTTTTATTCATCAAATATGTATTTCACCTTGATTTTTGTTGAATAAATACAAATTATATAGAAGCACTTTCGTATAATCTTCGAATATTTACAAGTCGCTTTTGGAGACTAACTTGCTTGCCGGCATTAATGATAGTTAAAATTTTCAATTAATGTAACTTAATCTGAATGGCTCCTTCAGTAAAATATTTTAAAACTTCAAATTTTGACAGACATATATCTCATAATAACAGAATCATATTAAACCCTGTTCGCCTTAAAAACTCAGATTTATTGATTTGCAATGCAGATATTTTAAGAGTCATGGACATCTTATTTTTGCATACATTTTTTTAGAAAATATCATTTTACATTCATTTCATTTCATTCATTCTAAAATTAAATTTTTCTACGTTTAATTTCCACTGAGAATTAATTTCTTAGTTTTTTAATTTGAACTTTTCTCGGCGTGATGACAACACGATAATAAAAGCTAATTTCTTTCATTCATAACGTGCTCGCACAGGTTACATTTTATTTTTATTTTTTGTGAAATATTTTTTTAGGAATTTCGCTTAAAATATTTTCAAAAAAATTTAATGAAGAATTAAAAAATAACTCATAGTTTAAGATAGCTGATATCATTGATCAGATAATTTTAAGATGGTATAATATTATTTTTGTAATACAATATTTTGAATTCTCAAAAAACAATGTCACAAATTTTGTTTGATTTTTAAAATTTTGAATAAAAGTTAAAAAAAATAAAAAAATGTTTTAACATTCCCATCCTTCAATATATATATATATCTATAAACACACACACTAAATTTGATAGCTATAAGGGAAATAGTCTGGTCTATAGAGTGCCAAGACATACGCAACACTTGTAAAGGTAAACAAATGTTTGTCTTAATTATTTTTTACAATAAAAATGAATGTGTTTTTATGTTTGCTCCTACGTGCGTGCTGGTACTGTACAGGTCAGACCGTTTGACTTAGAGCTATCAATCGTCGCACTACATACTTTGGAAGTTCGGAAAGCGCATCTTGGAGCTATTTTTCTCGAATCTGAAATAAATAAAATTTTAATTAATTAAAAATTAAGTGAAAATGTTCAAATTTTTCGATGATAATTTCCGAAAATATTACAGCTCAAAAATGATTTTTACTTTAAATTTCAAAAAAGTTCAAAAAATTATATTTTTATTAATACTAATTTTTTGATATGAAAATAAAGTTTCTATTTTTAAAGAATTAAAAAAAACACTTAAACCATATTTTTCAACAATTTATTTTTCACAAAATAAAAATTAGACCAGCACGAGCACGTTATACTTTTATGTGAAAAATTAGCTTTTATCAACCACCACGTTGAAAAAAGCTGAAGTTAAAAGATTAAATTAACTTTAAATGCAAACTAAGTGTGGAAAAGTGCAATTTCAGCATTCGTTTGCATGAAATAAAATAAATAAAAAATGCAATGTTTCGTAAAATAATAATAATAATAATAATAATAATAAACATTTGAATACAAGAAAAAGTTTTTTGTGACCGTTGAAAATTTCTATAGAATTTATTCAATGATTCACTTTCATTTAATTTAAAATTACTTTTATATAAGTAGGATATTCACTCTAATCTGGGTTAGATTGAATATCGAGCAGCTAATTTCTAAAATGTTAGTAATAAGAAATACATTTAATATAAATTCTCTAAATGAAGTAAATAATTATATTATATTGTATGTAGTTTAAATTAATAAATGTTCTGATGAATTACGAATTTTAGATTGTTACACAGATCCACCATTCTGTGTGTGATATTTAATAAAAAATTCTTGAGACACTAATATTTTAAATAAAAAAAGTTCAAGTCTTTTGCAACTTAAACCTACTGAATTATGATAATTTAAATGTCACTATTCTATAAAAACGCCTGATTTTAGACTTCTCCATCGACACTCTTGAAGAAAATATGCCAATCAGCACTTAAACTTTTCCCAAGATTGATTGTCTAAAATAAGGAAATTGTTGATATTCCTAAAATAATAAGTTACAAAATTTTATAACTCGATCAGACTTGATCGCAGAATACTGGAATTTTAAACTGTCAAGATTATTTTACTCAATATGATTCATAAGATGGAAAGATTGTAAAAAATTTTGATTTCATAATTGTGTTTAGAAGTACGTTTATTGATTGTAATAAAACAAAATATTACTTACCATGTTAAATTTTTTGAAGGTAAAGCTGAAAAATGAATTTTATGATGAACTATTTATGTGATATATAAAATTTTATGGGATAATTCTTTGAAATATTTTATAAATATTAAAAAATATTCTGTCTTATTCAAAAGACTGCAATATTGAAGGATTCTATTTTCTGTGGTCATATTTAAAAAAAACATATTTTGTTTCAGTAAAAGATTTTTTTTGTATTTATTGAAGTTTTATCATTTTCTCTTCAATGTCAAGCTCAAATTTTAAGGTAGCTGACTGGAAATTAAAGAGGAACGTAATACAAAGAACAGAATATCGTAAGTATGAGTTAAGTAACTAACAAAATTTGAAGCTTAAAATTATTTTACTTGTTGAAAACAATCGAAATATCCTACAAATATAAGCGTTTTAAAGCTATTAAAGCATTTTTCAAAATTCTATTATCATTATTTTATTTTAAAGAAGCTACGCAAAAATATTCAAAATTCAAATATTGCATTGTATAGAATTCAAAAACCTCAAAGTCCATAAAATGTTTTTGCAATTTCTTATAAAAAAAGTAATTACGTCACGCTTTTAACTGTAAGGAGAATACGCGATATTTTATACATTTAATTTCATCATACGTGTTTGGTAAGTAAAAGATTTTTCCTTTAGTCATTTATACTAATATATGCTATATTACACTTTTTGTTTCTGGATAATTGATTGAGTCAACAAAATGCTTGATTCTCTTTTTCCACAAGAGCAAATTTTACCATAACAAGTATTCTATATTTTAGTTTTGAAGAATCAGTCTCCTGTCACATTAACCTTCAACATTTTATCAAGTTTGTTAGATGTTTCTTGAAAACAAAATGCCTAACCAGATCCACCTTTGTTTTTATAATCATTCCTGTTATTGTTCTTCCATTTACGATAATTTCTGTAGAAGAAATTGGAAGGAATAGTTTTTCTCATCAACTGCAGAATTGTGAAATCTACTTCGGCAGAGAATCTAAGAAATCTCTCATGAAGAGCATCAAAAGGCATTCTGCAGTCCGAAATAAGGATTTTTCCGAGGATTTCATTTTCCTCTTCATTGCTTGAAGCATCTTAGTTTCTTCAAATTGAGATTTTATTCTCAATGATTCTTTGAAATATCTTATGAATATTAGGACTTTTAAAATCTTTCTCACTGATATTCTCCTTATTAATCACAATAGAGACAAAATTTCAACATAACGCCATCATAATTTTAATATTTACGTCTTCCTAACATAGTGTCTTGGCACTTTAAATACTTATAAAATAAAAAAGAAAAACGCACGACTTCACACATCCAAAAATTTGAGTGAAAACAAATTCTAGATTGGTAAAGTTGTCCCCTATTTACACGGATATTTAGTGCAACTTTACCAAGTTATATTATTAAACCGGAATGTAATATAAAATTAAAATCTGAAAATGATTCTGAAATAGAGCTATATGCTGACTTACGTTTGAATGAATGGGCTTTTCGAATCTTTTTAAATTGGTTGCTAAAATCCCTTTTTCAACAAGTCTAAAACAATTGCTCTAGTAAAAAATTATACGGTTAAAAAAACGGTTTAAACAAACAAAAAGAAATTGCCAAATGTCTTCTCCGTACGATGAAATCATTGGCACCTTTATTAATTGTTTCAGCAGGAAACAATCAACAGTAGGGAGACGAACATAAATCTCTTTTTTTTCAAAAATTAACAAAAATTGTCGCATGAGGCAAAATTATCCCTGATTAAGGCTGCTGCAAACCTTTAGATGTTAGAGTTTGAAACATAATTTTTTAATCTGATGTTTTTAAATATAGATTTGTGATGTATGTTAGTTAGTAATTACTGCCTTCTTTTCAACTCTTTGTAATTTTCAGATTCCAAACCCTTATGAAATTAAAGATGGAGATGGAGAATATTAACAGTTTGTGCTCTATCTGCTGCCTACACTAAAAATAAACTTTCTTTGCAATTATTTGATATAATAAATAAATTAGCAGCTGTAGATAATTTTCATGTAGGAAATTCTTTTCATTTTTTTTCCTCAAATGATTGACGATTTTCATTTGTGAACAATCGAGAACCATCGATTTTCTAGATTAATTTTTTTCTCCTTCACTTTCTGTCTTAATGAATGCCATAAAAATAGTTAACATTTTAAACAAAAGTTGAGGCTTCCTAATAGCACTTCTATTTAAGTAAGTGCTAATGCTTTAAGGAATTCTTCCAGAAAAGTAGAATAAAATACTGAAATATATCTATTAGTAACCACTTCTGGTGACTTCAGTACTCTTGGATAAGATTCATGCATATCATAGAGATATATCATTGCGCTTCTGAACGAAAATATCAATTTTAATATTTTTGTTACCTAAACGAAAAGTTCATAGCTGTTTACTTTTACGCTGTTCACGGATATGGTTATTTGGCTTCCTTTTTGTGGGTATAATATTCAACCTTTCGAATAATGAACCCATATGTAGTCCTCGAATAAGACATTGAAATTTCTTCTCAGGTTTAATATCTTCATAATTATGAAAGAGTTGAAATCGGTACCAAAATTATCATCAACCGTTAAAATTGCCATTAAATTGCCTAAATTCTAATTACTACTAGTACTTCCTTTTTGGGAACAATTGTAAGAAGCTTTTGATATTCAACTAGTATTGGTGATGTTACACGATTTCGTGTCACCACTGGTTCGTATTGTTTTTACTTTTTCCATTATTCTTAATCAACTAATGCATATTAAAAAAAAATCCTCTCTCCAAGCTGGAAGGTATAGATAGATTTTCTTTACATCTAAGTTACCATCTGGCAAGATATATTATTGATGTTAGAAACAATAAAAATTAGGGCTTGAAAATCCCTTTTCAGCCCCTAACTTCTAAGATATGGCAGTTATTGAAACACTTTAAGCACAAAAGTTGCTCGTCTTAATAAGGCGCTAATTTGGCTAGTTGGATTGACTTTTCTATCTTCAGTATTAAGAAAGTTATAGCGAAATGAAAATTTCAACCCCCACCATTTCAACTCCCCTTTGAGCAAGATGGGCCATTCACGAACTCGTCCGATATTTTTACAATTCTAACAACACATTCCAAACCAGTTAAAATTCGAACAAAATTACTCTACTTATCTTGTTCTCAAGATAACATGGGTAAAGCGTTATACCCATATGCGTATATATTGATAGGTAAAGAAATGAATAAATTTTTCCTATGTCTTATCATGAGAACCATTGGTAAGGATAGGTAGTGTTCCTATAGGAATCTACCTAAAATATTTATATATATCAGCTTAATTCAAAATTGAGCGCATCAGAGAAAAAAAATTGAATTCAGTTTAAAGCTTTCATAGACAAGTTCAAAAATATAAACTAATATTAAAGAGAATCCTCTGGTATAATGATTTTTTTCATATAATTTTTTTTCTTAAATTTCTAATTGCGCATTTGGAAGTTTTAATGCTATCTGTGATATATGGATTTCTGTTGATGCTGTAATTGTATCTAGATATTAAAACTTTTGAAAAAGATATGGAAAGAGACTCCCATTCCTTTCATCACGAATGAAGTTAGACATTTAAAGCTAGACAGTGGTTAAAAAATTCTTACAATGTTTAAGAAATGATGGAAATCCATTATCAATACATGTCTGTGAATAGAAAATCAATTAAAAATAATTTTATTGATTACTTTGTACAAAGAGTTTGTTAACTAAACTAATAGTTATGTTATGTTCTTGATATCGCAATGATTTACGAAATATACTGAAATAGTAAATAAGGTAGCGGGGATTTAAAAAATAAAATGAAGGCTTATATTCTCTTCATAGATTGGGAGTCTTCGGACAGCCCACTGCCATTAAATTATATCAATCCTTCACAATCGATAGCATAAGCGTTTCTTGATATTTTTGATTCTTTGAATTTTCTATTTATGTTCTCTGAGTGTTTTAATCAACTAATAATGATAACGCAGAAGTTAAGAATAGCTTAGTTCAAATTAGTTCAGATACATTTGTCTTCCATCTGGAAGTAATGCACTGACCAATTTGAGACGGAATTCGTAGATCTTAACTGAAGTGTTATTCTGCCAAAAAAGTCAGTTATGAGTTTGTTTGCTTAATGGTATTACCTTTTTAAGCGAAGAGATAAAGTCAGTAGTTTTAGATTTATTTTTCCACTATCAAACTTCAAACTGGAATAATTCATTGTATTAATTGTTAATTACTGCTATCTTTGCTCTTGCATTCAACAATAATAAAGTGAAAAAAATAAGTGAATTAAAGAAATGTTTGGATTAAAGCAAGTGTGTATTAATATATCAAAAATATTAAAAATCAAGCAAGATATTAAAAGAAATAAAATGTCAAGAATATCACCTCTAACAGCATTGAAATGTATATTTTTCTTTTTGGGACTGGATTTGTACAAAAAGAATAAGACATCTTCAATTATTTCTAAATTGCATTCAATCATCTTTGCGGCTATGTGGATATTATACTTCATTCATACAATACGGTCCTTTTATCCTTTCTTTTCTTCAGGGTATTTTAAACTGCATATTAATATGTTCCGGAGGATAACAGATCTAAGCACAATTGCTTTATAGTATTATATTTTCAAGAGAAGAAATAAAATTCGAGCTATTGCAGACAAATTATTCTTAACTGCCAATTCATTTCAATGCTCTGTACCTAAGATGATGCTAACATTCGCCAGTCTCGTGGTAGTTGCAATAAGTGTCACTGGTTGGTGGATATATATTTCGAATATTGATGACAAAATCGGTCTTCAGATTATGAAGAATTACTCATTTCTACTGTTCAGAAATGATAATAAATGTACAATAGTGTATCCTGTTATGTCAATTTTCGTTGTGTTACATATCACATTAGAAACAACAGTCGCCATATTTTTTATTATTCTCTGCTTTATGTCACGAAGAATTCTTCTGATGTACTGTTCTAAGAAGCCAAGAATACTAGCACTGAGAGAAACAGAATTTTTTGAAAGTATGTTGGAACAACATTTTACCGAATACCGGCGTGAAATGAAACTTCTTAGTTCTATTGAACAGGAATTTTTCTTCCCTGTTTTCCTGTTGCAAATGAATGATTTAATGAGAATGCTTGCATTTTTATTCTTACATGCATTGTATGATCCTCGCTTTGTTGTAAGTTACCCAGCACCTGCAATGTTCACTGCCGTGCGATCCATACTATCTTTCTTGCTAGTTTCTGCAGCTGCTTCCGGTGTTCATGCAGCTGATAACAAAGCGAAAAGTGCAAATGAGAACCTTTGGCAAGTTTTAGTATCCCGTGGAAGCAATGTAGAAACGCATACATTGGGCGTTTTCTTGATTACGAATAAGAAAACTTTTGCATTTAGTATTTGGGGATATTTTCACTTCACACAAAGCTATATCCTTTCTGCCATTGGCTGTATTTTAACATATTCGCTTCTGATTGCGCAACTGGATTATAGCATCAAAAGTGAGAAACATGAGTAAAAAAGGCACTTTTTCAATACATTATGAAATAATTAGATACAAGATGCACTTCAAATTGGTCCAAATAAATTCTCTTTTCTTTAGTTGATTACATTTCTTTTGGCTTTGAAAATGATTTCTCAAAAATCATTACTTCTGTGTGCAATTGCAAAAGAAGTCATCACTTGCTCAGCTTAAATATATAAAAGGCATCAAAATATATTTTATATTCTTAACTATTATATCAGAAGAAAATCAACTCTTAGGAAATGTTGGATTTCTACATAAATTAAAATTTAACTGAAATTGTAAATACGAAAATCTTCATTTCTATCTAACTTCATATTTGCTATTTAAATTTGCTTTTCTAATATTTATCTGAATTTCTTTATTCTAAGTTTCTTGCGAAGTCTTACCTGCTGTTATTTAAAAACAAAAATTTGAAACTTCTTGTAAATTTCCGACATTTACTGTGCTTAGTAGTCTAATTCAAACTGTTTATTTTATCTAAAATATCTCATTTTGAGTCGTCGAACTCAAATATTTTGTCAACACTAACTATTTGAAGCTAAGCTTAATTATTCATACTAATAAAAATGTGTTTTAATTTTTTTAATTCTTAGACACTAGTTATTTATTAAAATCTTCATCACCAGTTTTATGAAAGTAATGTGGGAAAGATGGCCTAGTTTTTTTTATACGAAGAAGACAAATAAAAATACTTTACTAAAATAAAGTTGTTCATCAATAGATGCATTCGCTTTATTGTAAGTTTCCACAAACAGAAAGAACAAAGTTTACAAATAATGGATTTAATTCTTATCCACATATATCACATCAAGTGACTCAGTGTACTTCAATTGAGTATGAATTTTGCCATGATAGCTTAGAGAAAGTAAGGCAGTTATATATTGTTTATTAGGTGATTGCGACTTCTTATTTATTGACAACATCTATTTTTGAACTAATTTAAGTACTGATGCGAATGTTTATATTTCACGATTGCACAAATCAAAGCAAATAAAAATCATCGAAAAATGCCAGGAGAATCACTAGAGCTATACGGGGTCTGAAACCAGGAACTGTGAATGTATTTGATAGTTATAGAAAAAGTAATAATATATGAATTTGAAATATGGTTCAATTATAACGTAAAAATCAAAATATAATATTTCAATAGAATTCTCCCAAATACTTACTTACCATACCATAATACTTATATAAAGTACCAGTTAGTAATTGGCTAACAGAGTTTATTCAATAGTTTCAAATGAACCATTGCAAATTCTTTGTAATTGTCATCCTTTATATATCAAGATATGGACTTAATTTTTGAACAACTAAAAAAAATCTTAAACAAAAAGAAAAAAAAATGAATGCGGGGAAAAAAGAACAACAGTCAACTGACAGGAATTCTGCTCTTAACAAACGGCTTTAAAATTAATGATGCAGTTGTTTGTGTTTTTACAAATTACTTCAACAAAAACGAAATGTACTGAAAACTTTTCGGATTGAAAATTAGCCCTACGGTTTTCTTGACTGAAATAGTTGCCATTACAAAATAGCAGTTCATTGTTATTGAAAACAAGCTTTTAGATGCCAAGATTCTCACTGATTCCATTTACTGGCAATAGCATCTACTGAAGGCACTTTCATTGATGAATTAAAATATTGTATCATCTCTTCCAACAATAAAGTCCCTCTATTCTAGATTACCGAAGTAAAGGAAGCGAAAGTGTGGTCAAATTATCCAATATACCATCAACAAAAGAATTAATTGATTATCATTTTTTTCACTCAAAAACAGAAATAATAAGAAAAAAAATTGTGGAATGACAAAAAGATGGAATGCTACAATAATAGATTGCTTGGCAAAAAATGTAAAGCAACAAGATTGTAAAGAGGTTTTTATATCAATCAAATCTAACCAATCAAGGAGTGTTTGAAAAACATGAGGCACGACTCTTCAATAAACCAGCAAATGTGCCTGGGAACATACAGAAAATTCGGTTGAACATTATCTTTTGGAATGCTCCATCTGGGAAAATAAGAATACCTTGTGGTCAGAAACATAAAAAAATTTAGGTGTCAAAATCTTCTGCTTATTTCTCTCTTTCGACAACAGAAAGAAAGCCGAAGAAAATTATCCACTTATTGTTAGTCAGGACAACTGAACTCAGCCAAATGGGTCAACCTCTTTAATTTCTCCTTTGACTTTGCATTTTTCTTCACTGATAACAATGGCACAATTCTTATTCGGTGGTTACACATCATTTAGGATTAGACAAGAGCTTATTTTAACTCTAAGCTTTTTTATCTTGTTTTTTACTTATTTTTTTCTGACTCTAATTATTTGTTTTTAATTTATTTTTTAATGTTTTATTGTTTAATCTAAAAATATTTTCTTCCATTAGCTTTAGAGCTTTTCAAAATTATTTCTAATTTTCTACTGTTAATGCATTTTTACTTCTTACTTCGTTTTATTATTATATTTAATATCTTATATTAATATCTTATTTT